>JAPCYS010003277.1:0-58666 GCA_028641055.1 Alopecurus myosuroides | reverse complement strand
ATATATATATACATACACAACTATAAAAAGAGCAAACATATTCATCGCTAGACGCACCCCGCCCCTAACGTACACAGAAGAGTGCGGACCAAATAAAGCCTTAGGATCAGCCCACTAGATGCGATCTAACCGTCAATATAATAAGCAGCATGTCCCCATGTACGTTTAGCACTTTCGGGGAGCGGACGAAACTCTGCCCGCGTCTGGTCGTCTGCACCTAATAGTCCTGCATGCAAGACAAGGAAAGTATTAAAAAGTTGAGCAGGGCATCCATCACGGAAAATTAGCTTCTTCCCATATATTTTCTAATCTGGAATCTCGCTCCGCGATTCTCTCCCTATATCCAACGCGATCTTCTCGCCTACAACGGCGACACCATCTCGCGCGGGGTGCCTCCACCAGCCTCGATAGGAACGGCTGCATGTACCACCACCACCCACTTCGCCGACGCTCCCCTCTCCTCCTGTGGTATTTCGGTTTCTGATCCCGCGCCGCTCGTGCAGGTGGTTCTGGTGGGCGACGAGGGCACCCTGGCTGCCAAGCGGAGCAGGCATGGCGCTGCTTGGGGAGTAGGAGAGAGGCTGCTGTCGCGGTGGTGCGACTTGACTTCGAGGCATGCGACAAGGCGGCCGTGGGGTCAGCGTGCAGGCGTGCGGCCTCAACGCCCTGGTGAACTGCTGCTCCTACACTGACATACACATGCCCAATGCAGGATGCCCAAGCACAACTAATCGACATCCTAAGATGATTCTTCAGTTCGTCACTGAATCTTTCACTAAGCTTCAGATTGTACCATGCATGCATTAATTTTATCCCAAAATCACTTTCAACTATGAAAATTTGCTTGACCTTACAAGCAGGAGAAGTAGAAGATTGCCTCAGCATAACTGAAGACGAGCACAAGAAGACCATACAAGTCAATGTAACAACACTTTGGTTTCTCATCAAGGCGATCGCCAAGAGGTCCCAGGATACTCAGTATGGTGTAAATATTTATTGGTAAATATTTTACTCAGTGCTTGCAATTTTAATCTATACTACACAAAAAGAGCAAACATATTCATCGCTAAACATAACCCGCCCCTAACGTACACAGAAGAGTGCGGACCAAATAAAGCCTTAGGATCAGCCCACTAGATGCGATCTAACCGTCGGTATAATAAGTATCATACTACAAGAAAATGTGTTACATGACGTTCTCGCAATGACGGTGAATGATATCGTCATAAAGTTATGTTGATTCTGTGCCAAATCGTCGTTAGCCGTTAGAGGGGATCAAAACACCGAATTTTCACGACGATTTGGCTAAGAAACGTCGTAATTTTATAAAATGATATCGTCATGAACCATCAGGCCTTTATTTCTAACCATTCACGACAAATTTAAATGGTCATGATATAGCCCAATATGGATATGTTGATATGACTAGACGGGCACATCATCAACTTGCCTAGGTGTCATGTCTATTGGATGGCCACATAATCAATTTCCAAATACATGTCATCTCCAGCTACTATCATTGACATGTGGGACCTATCCTCTAGCTATTGACATATGGGACCCGTCCAGCTAGACACACCTACCTGACATGTGGGACCCACAAGAAACCTGGACTCTTTTTTGAGTGTAAGCAGCCTGGCATGTCATTGACACGTGGACCCGTCCAGCCATGTAATAACAGCACAGCGACCTGTCATGTGGGACCCCAAGCAACATTTACTTGCCAACACAGCGACCTGGCATGTGGGACAGGAACACAACCTTACATGTGGGACCCGACAGCACTCAATGGTCAAATTCGTGACTAAAGTCGCAAAAATAGTGTGAGCGGGACTCGAACCCGCGACCTCACCATCTCCACCACACAGCCTAAACCACTAGGCCAAACATCACTTGTTGAATACTAGTCGCACCGCATCTATTTGACTCGGCCACAAGCGAACTTGGGACACCAAACATGAGCACAAGAACTTGCCACGCTCTACCCTCCATCTCCGCGTGGGCTCAAATTCGACCTATGAAGCAAGCGCTGGCATGGGCTCTAACAAGGATGGCTCGAATTTTTTTTTCGTTTTTTCTGCTTTCATTTTCTATAATTTGAATTTGGCCTTCAAATTAACCGAAATCAATTTTAAGAAAAATAAAAAAAAAACTTATAGTAATTAACTATTTGCAACCATTTAAAAAAATATACAATCATATCCATGAGCATATATTTTTTGAGACTTTAGTGGACTTTGAATTACGCTTTGGAGTCAAAACGGGGACATGACCGTTCCTAGATAAGTGTTGAATATCGCAAAAAATGTATATCTCTGAAGAAATAGGTACTTTTGTATCTAAAAATGATTTTTACAAAAAATCATGAGCAAACTACGAGGCACCTATAGTTCAAATTTGCCCCAGTTTCACCTGAATCGGCAGAAATTTGTCTTTTTCAAAAGAGGTATATTTAAAACTCTTGAGAGGTAGAAATTTTTGTTATCTGAACATTAAATGTGGTATAATAGCCTTATAAATTTATTTAGTATAATTTTCAACATATATTTGGTAGATGCTTCACAAAAAAACACGTTTTTAGCACTCCAAAAATGGAAAATGGTATTTTATTCAATGAGAAAAAAAATTTCTTCGTAAAACATTGTTAGTTGTTCTATTATGCATGTTTTTGTAGAATGGGCATATTTCAACAAACTATCCCATGGATGGGCCATAACACTCGTCATTTGGCCCGAAACCCAAGAATCTTCGGGGAGATAGCTCATTTATGTGAACACCTTTTCAACCCAATTGTCGTATTCCAAGTTTATTATTTTGGTGGATACTAGGACATATATAAAGACACCACGCGAAGGCCTTGCTTCATTTTGTTATTTTTTGAATTTTCTAAGCCGATTTTAGGAAAAAGTCAAGACGGCGGGCATGACCGTTCATAGCTAGATGTTGAATATTTAAAAAATATTGGTATATCTATATTGAAATAGTTAGTTGTGTACCTAAAAATTATATTTACAAAAAATCATGAGCAAACTACAAGGCACCTATAGTTCAAATTTGGCCTGGTTTCACCGGAATCGGCAGAAATTTGTCTTTTCAAAAGATGTTTTGAGCCATTGAGAGATACTAAATTTATTATTTGTAGATCAAATGTTACATAATATAATTAGAATTTACTTTGTAGAATTCTGTAACATATTTTTGGTAGGTGCTTCAAAAAAAAACCTTTTACACTCCGAAAATGGAAAATGATGTTTTTATTCAATGAAAAATAAAAGTTTCTTCGTGAATATTGTTAGTTGTTCCATTATTCATGGTTGTAGAAATATGGGCACATTTCAACAAACTATGCCATGATTGTGGCCATAACATCCGTCATTTCGCCCGAAACCCAAGAATCTTCGTAGGAGATGGCTCGTTTCTATGAACACCTTTTCAACCCAGTCTTATTCCAAGTTTATTTTGGTGGATACTAGGACATATATAATGACACCACGCGAAGGCCTTGCATCATTTCGATTTTTTTTTGAATTTTCTAGAATTTTCTAAGCCGGTTTTAGGAAAAAGTCAAGACGGCGGGCATGACCGTTTGTATCTGGAGGTTGAATATTGATAAAATACTGATATCTCTATTTAAATAGGTAGTTGTGTACCTAAAAATTTACAAAAAAATCATGAGCAAGCTACGAGGCACCTGTAGTTCAAATTTGGCCCGGTTTCAGCGGAATCGGCAGAAATTTGTCTATTTCAAAAGAGGTGTATTTGAGCTATTGAGAGGTAGTAAATTTGTTATTTGTAGATTAAATATGACATAAATATTTAGAATTTTACTTTGTACAATTCTGTAACATTTTTGGTAGGTTTCACAGAAAAAAACCTTTTGACACTCCGGTAATAGAAATGATGTTTTTATTCAATGAAAAATAAAAGTTTCTCCGTGAATATTGTCTGTTGTTCCATTATGCATGGTTGTGTAGAATATGGCACATTTCAACAAACTATGCCATGATTGTGGCCATAACATCCGTCATTTCGCCCGAAACCCAAGAATCTTCGTAGGAGATGGCTCATTTCTATGAACACCTTTCAACCCAGTTGCCGTATTCCAAGTTTATTATTTTTGGTGGATACTATGACATATATAATGACACCACGCGAAGACCTTGCATCATTTCGATTTTTTTTGAATTTTCTAGAATTTTCTAAGCCGGTTTTAGGAAAACAAGACGGCGGGCATGACCGTTCGTAGCTAGAGGTTGAATATTGATAAAATGGTATATCTCAATTGAAATAGGTAGTTGTATACCTAAAAATTATTTTACAAAAAATCATGAGCAAGCTACGAGGCACCTGCAGTTCAATTTGTCCCGGTTTCAGCGGAATCGGCAGAAATTTGTCTATTTCAAAATAGGTGTATTTTGAGACATTTAGAGGTAGTATATTGTTATTTGTAGATCAAATATGACATAATATATTTATAATTTACTTTGTACAATTCGGTAACATATTTTTGGTAGGCGCTTCACAAAAAAGCCCCTTTTTGACACTCCGAAAATGGAAAATGATGTTTTTATTCAATGAAAAATAAAAGTCTTCGTGAATATTGTTAGTTGTTCCATTATGCATTGTGTAGAATATGGGCACATTTCAACAAACTATGCCATGATTGTGCCATAACATCCGTCATTTCGTCCGAAACCCAAGAACTTCGTAGGAGATGGCTCATTTCTATGAACACCTTTTCAACCCAGTTGTATTATTCCAAGTTTATTATTTTTGGTGGATACTAGGACATATATAATGACACCACGCGAAGGCCTTGCATCATTCGAATTTTTTTTTGAATTTCTAAGCCGGTTTTAGAAAAAGTCAAGACGGCGGGCATGACCGTTCGTATCTGGAGGTTGAATATTGATACTGATATCTCTATTGAAATAGGTATTGTGTACCTAAAATTTTTTTTACAAAAAATCATGAGCAAGCTACGAGGCACCTTTAGTTCAAATTTGGCCCGGTTTCAGCGGAAATCGGCAGAAATTGTCTATTTCAAAAGAGGTGTATTTTGAGCTAATTGAGAGGTAGTAAGTTTGTTATTTGTATCAAATGACATAATATATTTAGAATTTTACTTTGTACAATTCTGTAACATATTTTCGGTAGGCTTCACAAAAAAACCCTTTTTTGACACTCCGAAAATGGAAAATGATGTTTTTCAACGAAAAATAAAACTTTCTTTGTCAACATTGTCCGTTGTTCCAAGATGCATGTTGTGTAAAAATATAGGAAAATTTTAACAAACTATGTCATGCATGGACATCACATTTGTTATTGCATTAACCTTCGTAGAGTCGACCGCGAGATAAATTTACAATGGACAAAATGCGGGGATAAAGTATGCCATTTGATGACGATTGAGTAGAGGGGTCAAATTTAACTACATGTATCTCGCGATCCTTGGAGTAAACAACAATGTGTTCCCCGAGACATCATTGTTGCTAGATGAGACAATGTTTTTGTCGTTTCTCGATTAAAAAAATCTATCAATTTAGAGGAATATAAATTTTTGAAACTTATTATACATGAGTACAACTTAACTGCCCATAAGAAGTTTTACGTTAAATAGAAAATTAATAAATAAATTGCACTTGGCTTTAAATAAGGCAGTCAATATGGGACCTCGAAGCCTCGGGCCCGGTGGCAGCCACACTAGCTTGCGAAAATATGCCCGCGGTGAATTGAGCGCCATCCCCCCGCTATCCGCGCCTTTGCGAAATTTCCAGGCCCGCACCACACTCTCCTCCCCTAACCCTAGTCGCACTCGCACCGCACTCCCTCCCCCTAACCGTAGCCGCCATTTCCCATCCCCTCCCTCCCCTCCACATCCGCTAGGCTCTCCGACTCCAACTCAGATCTCTCGCCGCCGCGCTAGGCTCCAGATCGCGAAATCTAGGCTCTCTCCCTGCCGCTAATCCTCTCTTCCCCGACAACACCGCCTCCCTCGTTCCCCTACTTCGGATGCCACAGCGCCCACGCCACCGCCGCACCCCCTTGACAGGAAAGAACAGGAGTCGTGGAAGGAGGGCCTGATCCGGTATGGCGGTGCTGGAAGCACGACGTGACGTCGGCGACTCCTACGGCTAAGTCCTCGAAGGCGCTCACAAGATCCTCGGCAAGGACGACGGCGTCGCCTTCCATCTCGTCAGCGCCACCGCACCCGACCCCGTAAGCCTTTCCTTTACCCTCTCTCCTCCTGCTGGTGAACGTGCTACGCAAGGACGTCGCCGACCCCGCCGCTTCTTTGATGCAGGTAACCGCAAGAAGATCCAGCACGACGAGAAAACATCCCCGATGCAGGTCCTACCGTGGTCACTGGATGTGCCTCGTGGTCATGGGATCAGCACCGCAGCAAGCCTTGGTGGATCCTCCTCTCCGAGATGGCCGCCATGGGATCCCCTCTTCTCCCACGAGGACGCCGCCGGGTCCCCCTCCTCTTCAACAGCAACGCCTCCGGATCCGCTCATCCACCGGATCGAGGGCGGCGACTTCCTGAACCCGAGGGTCACAACTTCCTCTCCAAGCTGCTTCGAGAAGGTATATCTCAGAAGATTGATCTAACAAGGTTGACCCTGTGGTTACTATTTAGGTCATTGTCCAACACTAGATTGATCTAATAGAAGATGAGAACAAAGTAGTGAACCTGTTTTGTTGTTCTCTTTGACGCATAGCATAGTATGTTTTAACGACTCTCTTGTGTGTCAAGGCGTCTATTGCTTTTACCAATTGAATGTGAATTGCTGTTTCCATGATGCAAGCTTAGCTTAGCTTAGTTTCTTCTGGTTGTACTCGCAGAGCTCGTGATGTGCAATTCCTGGTCGTCGAACTCCGCCTCAACATCAACACTCCTGGCATGGATGGTAATTTTGTTCGTCACTAGCACCGTTTTGACTGGAAAGTGCCGGATTGATGCGTGCCTCTGGTTCAGAGTAACATGGGCACGAGTGAATTTTATTTTGTTTCTGAGAACATTTGCTGAAAGTTTGTTGCAGTGACTCTGGTTGTTTTGGAGTGTCATTGTAGTTAATTTTTCTAAGCGCCTCTGTTCATCACTGCAACCCTAAATGAGTCTCCTTGGTTTATTTTGGATCATCTGTATATGTCTAGTAACATACATGCTTGTTATTGAGCTGATTTGCTTGATCTATTTGTGATCTGTTGTCTTTGTGCTTATGATGGTCTTGCTTCAGCAGCTAGACAAACAGTCAAATATGCTTGTACAGTTTCAGCTGTTGTATTTGTGTGATATATAGGGATACTAGACAGGACTTGCATCTGGTTACACTAATGTACTCGAGTTTTGCTGGCATATATACTCCCCAGCCATATCACGGATGCAATAGATAGAAAATTCCAACACAGCTGCACTAGTTGGGACATAGAACAGCAAGGTGTGCTCAACATTTAGCTTTTGTTTTGGGTTTCTTAATGTTCGATCTGTTCCGCGCTGTACCAGGTGAAGCAGGGCGGCCGGTGCTTCGATCTGTTCCGCGCTGCAGGTTTCGAGATGAAGGCCAAGGTGAGCATGAATCACCCCGTCTGATCCCGTCATCTCCGGTGTTCCCAGTTCGATTTCCTGCTGTTTAGCTTGCGTGTTTCGAGCGGTTCTGCGTCTAGTCTGACTCGATTTGTTGGCTTTTTTGCTGCTGCGTGTAGGCTCACGGTGAAGAAGACAAGGGCCGAGAAGGACCACAACAAGCCCAAGCGTCCCCTGAGCGCCTTCTTCATCTTCATGTAAGAAGCCCCTCCCAGATCTGCTTCCCACAGTTCGTGATTCGGTTTCGGTTTGTTTTTGCTGTGGTGTGGTGTTTCTGATGGTTTTGGGCTTGGTTCCCCTTCTCCAGGAGGGCTCCAGGAAGGACTACAAGGAGAAGCACCCCAACAACAAGAAGGTCACCGTGGTAAGCGCCCCCGTTCCCCGCCGTTTCTCTTCCAGTTTCGTTCATAGTGCTGCGATGGATTTGCGTTGTGAGTTTTGAATAGCTCTTTGCCATTCTGCTCTACATGAGTACCGTGAAGCACTCCAAGAGGTTTCTATTTTTCAGTATCGCTGTCATTATTTGCTAAATTTAGCAAACAATTTTTACTCTGTTAAATGTTGGTCGAATCTGGAAACATGGATCCTTTAAAATATATGTAGGGTGGTATGAATGCAGATATGGTTGGTTCTTTTGGTAATGACAAAGAAAAATGATGTACTGTTTGTTCTACATTTTTCTGCAGATGGAAGGGATTCCTTCTAAAGTGAGAAGTCTAAAAATGAATCTGATGTTAGGCAAGCTGTATAGGATATCCAGAAATAACCGTGCTGCGGCCATTTGTTATAAAGAGTGTTTGAGGTACAAACTTACCAAAGGATTTTCTTCTTCGATCATCGGTTATATAACTAGATAATCATACTAATAACATTTTCATCTATAGCTGATATGATGATCCTAAGAATGTATCAGATGCTCAGTAGCTAAGATTTACTTGCAGCCATCCCATGCATGGTACCAGTAGTAGCGTTTTCATCCCATGCATGGTACCAGTACATGTATTGTTCTGATGATATGATCTAAGAATGTATCAGATGCTCAATAGCTAAGATTTACTTGCAGCCATCCCATACCAGTACATGTACTGTTCTGATGATATGATCTATTGTGTTCTGCCTAGTCAGCACTCTCCTAACTAATTTAGTTTAATGCATTATTTTCTTGTGGTTGTTCTAAACGTGATTGCAATTAACTTGAGCTGGAGCCTTTTCAAATTGGAAGGCATAAGTGTGTTTAAAGCAAGTTATTTTGTTGTTGCATCCTTTGATAGGTTAGATAATAGTCGGTAATTTCAAGGAGGACTTGTTGCTGTGGAAATGCAGTATTAGATTTAGTCTGCTAGGTGTTCCAATGCTTGTACCGGTGTTGTACCTTTTTACCAAAAAATAATTGTCTGATTTTCTTTGCTGTATCTTTGGTTTGCAGGTTGACCCGATACAAGAACTCAAGGATGGAATGAAGGGCATGAAAGGAGCTCACATTACTCTACATGTTGTTGAAGTACACTGCATCTTCTGATCGATTCAGCTCATGATCCTGAATAAGTTATGCATATCGTACAGCTTGAATGGATGTTCCTTGCTATTTATTAACACTGAATGTAATGTTCCTTTTATACACTAGTGTCCTGCAGTCCTGAAGTTTGCTGATAAGTTGCATGAATGCTGAAATTTATGTTCATGTGTAATTTGATTTCTTATTCAAATTCGTTGATATATTCGATTGAAATGTGTACCTGGAGAGAGAAGAAAAAAATGTCCTCTTATCCTGTGCATTAAGAACTAGAGGCCCAGAAGTTAGTGGATTGCTAAAAGGCCCATTGCTTGAAGCAATGTGCTAAATACTCAGAATGGACTGAATATATGGGCTCGAAAAGGCCACAACCCAAATAATAGTAAATGAATACTTTCTAAAATTTAAAAACAAAAACATACGGAGGCCGAGGCCCGTAGATGAAAATGCCGAGGCCCAAGTTAGAAAAGGACCAGCAACGGCCAAGTTATTGGGCTAGGCCCACGCAGACCAACAAAATGGACTGGCTGAATTATGTCCACGACGATTTCATTTCGTCACTATTATGCCACGTATAGGCCACGTCAGAGCTGAGCTGTCCTTGCTGGATTACTCACGACGATTTTTTATCGTCATAGATTAATAACGTTTCCTGTACGTCGTGGATGTCCATGACGATTCCTACAAAATCGTCGTGGTGAACCATTACTGACGCTCGGTTTTCAACGATTTGGTTTTCGTCATAAGATCGTCATGGATGAAATTTGGTGACGATTTTGTGATGAAAATTGAGCATCATGTATCAGCATATTTCTTGTATCCCCATGTGTACGTTTAGCAGTTTCGGGGAGCGGACGAAAACTCTGCCCGCGTCTGGCCGTCTGCACCTAATAGTCCTGCATGCAAGGCAAGGAAAGTATTAAAAGTTGAGCAGGGCATCTATCATGGAAAATTAGCTTGTGACCATATCTTTTCTAATCTCTGGAATCTCGCTCCGTGATTCTCTTCCTATATCCAACGCGATCTCGCCTACAACGGCGACACCGTCTCTCGCGGGGGTGTCGCCACCAGCCTCGACAGGAACGGCTGCATGTACCACCACCACCCACTTCGCCGACGCTCCCCTCTCCTCCTGCGGTATTTCGGTATCTGATCCCCCGCCGCTCGTGCAGGTGGTTCTGCTGGGCGATGAGGGCACCCTGGCCGTGAGGCGGAGCAGGCGTGGCGCTGCTCGGGGAGTAGGAAGAGAGGCTGCTGTCGCGGTGGTGCGACTTGACTTCGAGGCATGCGACAAGGCGGCCGTGGGGTCAGCGTGCAGGCGTGCGGCCTCAACGCCATGGTGAACTGCTGCTCCTACAAGGGCATGCTTATGCTTACAATGACATACACATGCCCAATGCAGGATGCCCAAGCACAACTAATCGACATCCTAAGATCTTCAGTTCGTCACTGAATCTTTCACTAAGCTTCAGATAGTACCATGCATGCATTAATTTCATCCCCAAATCACTTTCAACTATGAAATTTGCTTGGCGTTACAAGCAGGAGAAGTAGAAGATTGCCTCGGCATAACTGAATACGAGCACAAGAAGACCATACAAGTCAATGTAACAACACTTTGGTTTCTCATCAAGGCGATCGCCAAGAGGTCCCAGGATACTCAGTATGGTAAATATTTCTTGGTAAATATTTTACTCAGTGCTTGCAATTTTAATCTATACTACTACAAAAAGCAAACATTCATCGCTAAACACAACCCGCCCTAACGTACACAGAAGAGTGCGCAAACAAAGCCTTAGGATCAGCCCACTAGATGCGATCTAACCGTCAGTAATAATAGTAGCATGTCCCATGTGTACGTTTAGCAGTTTCGGGGAGCGGACGAAAACTCTGCCCGCGTATGGCCGTCTGCACCTAATAGTCCTGCATGCAAGGCAAGGAAAGTATTAAAAGTTGAGGAGGGCATCTATCACGGAAAATTAGCTTATGACCATATCTTTTCTATCTGGAATCTCGCTCCGTGATTCTCTTCCTATAACCAACGCGATCTTCTCGCCTACAACGGCGACACCGTCTCACGCGGGGTATCGCCACCAGCCTCGACAGGAACGGCTGCATGTACCACCACCACCACTTCGCGATGATCCCCCTCCTCCTGTGGTATTTCGGTTTCTGATGCCGCGCCGCTCGTGCAGGTGGTTCTGCTGGCGACGAGGGCACCCTGGCCGCGAGGGCGGAGCAGGCGTGGCGCTGCTCGGGGAGTAGGAGGAGAGGCTGCTGTCGCGGTGGTGCGACTTGACTTCGAGGCATGCGACAAGGCGGCCGTGGGGTCAGCGTGCAGGCGTGCGGCCTCAACGCCCTGGTGAACTGCTGCTCCTACAAGGGCATGCTGCTTACACTGACATACACATGCCCAAATGCAGGATGCCCAACCACAACTAATCGACATAAAGATGATTGTTCAGTTCGTCACTGAATCTTTCACTAAGCTTCAGATTGTACCATGCATGCATTAATGTCATCCCAAAATCACTTTCAACTATGAAAATTTGGTTGACCTTACAAGCAGGAGAAGTAGAAGATGCCTCGCATAACTGAAGACGAGCACAAGAAGACCATACAGGTCAATGTAAAAACACTTGGTTTCACAAGGCGATCGCCAAGAGGTCCCAGGATACTCAGCATGGTGGTTCTACTGTAAATATTTCTTGGTAAATATTTTACTCAGTGCTTGCAATTTAATCTATACTACTAAAAAAGAGCAAACATATTCATCGCTAAAACACAACCAGCCCCTAACGTACACAAAGAGTGCGGACCAAATAAAGCCTTAGGATCACCCACTAGATCAATCTCAATTAAAGCCAGTTTGTGTCTGATCCACCAACCCCTCAGAATCCTCCTATTAACTTCACCTATCTCAACTGAAATCACTGTCTTCATGTGGATGCCAAGCCTGTGCAAAGCAATCTCTCCTCCTCCAATGCCTCAAATTAATGGTGTGCCTGCAATGTGCGCGGAATATATCGCTTGTTCTATACCGTGTGTCAACAGATACTACATATTAAAAGTTTATAATCCTGCAATATCTGTCAGGATGTTATCCGTACTATCACTTCGAAATGTATTCGGACATGGGTCATAGTTGTCAGAATTTCTGGATCGATTACCTTCTGAGATATTGCGTTCATGAATGCACATAGCTTTACAATGGGTCGAACATTTTCCGGTAGAAGCCCCCTCAATGCAATCGGAAGCAATTGCGTCATAATCACGTGGCAGTCATGAGACTTCAGGTTTGGAATTTTCTCTGCCATGTTTATTATCCCCTTATTCGACGAAAGCCAGACGGAACCTTGATACTGTAAAAGGACTTCAAAGAATATTTCCTTCTCTGCTTTAGTAAGAGCGTAGCTGCTTAAGGAATGGCGCCCTGTATCTGTGCTTGTTGCTTGGGTCTTTCATACGTTGCTGGTCCTCCCGTGCTTCAGGCGTATCTTTTGACTTCCCATACACGCCCAGGAAGCATAGCAGATTGACACATAGATTCTTTGTCACGCATCACGTCGATCGAAGACCGGACATCTAAAACTTTCCAATAGGGTAGCTCCCAAAATATATTTTCTTCTTCCACATGGGTGCCCGCATATCAGGGCCGTACGGAACTGGTTGGCTGCCAGCAGCCTTACCAAAGATTACTTCTAGGTCCTTGACCATATCGAATATATCATCCCACTACGGAGCTCAGGCTTCTTTCGATTATCTGCCTCACCTCTGAAATGCTTCCCTCCTTTTTTCCTTAAGGGATGCTTGATCGGAAGAAATCTACGATGCCCCAGGTATACAACCTTTTTTACATTTATCCAAAAAAACACTGTCAGTCTTATCTAAACAGTGTGCATGCATTGTATCCCTTGTTTGTATGACCGGAAATGTTACTAAGAGCTGGCCAATCATTGATGGTCACGAAAAGCAACGCCCGTAGGTCAAATGGCTTTTGTTCGTTTCTCATCCCACACACGTACACCTGGTTTGCCCCACAGTTCTAAGAGTTCTTCCACTAATGGCCTTAGATACACATCAATGTCGTTGCCAGGTTGCCTCGGGCCTTGGATGAGAACTGGCATCATAATGAACTTGCGCTTCATGCACAACCAAGGAGGAAGGTTGTACATACATAGAGTTACAGGCCAAGTGCTATGGCTGGAGCTCTGCTCCCCAAAAGGATTAAAGCCATCTGTACTTAGACCAAACCATAAGTTTCTCGCCTCTCCTGCAAAGTCTGGAAAGTCTCTCTCGATCTTTCTCCACTGCGATCCATCGCGGGGTGCCTCAACTTTCCATCTTTCTTACGGTCTTCTTTTGCCATCGCAACAACTAGCATGCTCTTTGTTTCTAAACAGACGTTTCAGCCGTGGTATTATAGGAGCATACCACATCACCTTAGCAGGAACCCTCTTACGGGGGGCTCGCGTCAACATCACCAGGATCATCTGCTCTGATCTTATACCGCAGTGCAGTGCATATCGGACATTCATCCAAATTCTCGTACTTCTCACCGCGGAAGAGAATGCAGTCATTAATGCATGCATGTATCTTCTGCACATCTAATCCTAGAGGGCAGAGAGCTTTCTTTGCTTCGTACGTACTCTCAGGCAATTCGTTATCCTTTGGAAGTTTTGGCTTCATTAGTTGAAGTAAAGTCTCAAATGCCTTGTCAGTCACACCGTTTTGTGCCTTCCATTTCAGCAACTCCAGTGTGGTACCGAGCTTTGTGCTACCATCTTCGCAATTTGGGTATAACAATTTTTTGTGATCCTGTAACATGTTTGTCCAGTTTCAACCTCTCCAATCTATTTTCACAGTCTTCCCTTGCATCAGCAATAACTCGGCCAAGATCATCATCGGGCTCTTCTGATGCCTGTTCTTGATCACCTCCTTCTTCTGCATTCTCTTCCATTGCAGTATCGTCGTATTCAGGGAACAAAGGATCTTCTTCTTCTTCTTCATCGTCTTCCATCACAACCCCTCTTTCTCCATGCTTGGTCCAGCAATTATAGCTGGGCATGAAACCCTCCGAAGTAGATGGCCGTGAAGGATTCTTTCGGAAGAATGTTCTCTGACGTTCCGACAATCAACACATGGGCAACACATGAAGCCATTATCTTTGTTCGCCTGAGCTACAGCAAGAAATGCATTCAGGCCTGCCATATACTCGGAGGTGCGTCGGTCACCGTACATCCATCGCTGCCGTGCATCCATCTGCATCATATAATTAAGTTTATCAAAATACATATTAATACAGAGATAACCACAGTACATCAAATAATACTTTTTTATGTATCAGTTACAGATGGAAAAGATAATTTGTTAACCTCGGTCGAAGAAACCATTTTCAGTGAGCTTGTGTGCGTCTCGGAAATTCGTCGAACACCTCGTGTGCATAGTAAAAAAAAAACAGCAACACCACACTCTCACACACCTCCAAGCAAAAAAAAAGATGGAAGGAGGGGGCTGGGGCAGTATATATAGGAAGGGGCATCGGTCCCGGTTCGTGGACTGAACCGGGACAACAGGTCATGCGTGCCACGTGGCCTGTGGCTAGGCATTGGTCCCGGTCCGTGGCACGAGCCGGGACCGATATGCCCCCCACGAACCGGGACCAATGCGCCCAGGCGATTCCTGTTGCCCCGGGCGCACGAACCGGACCAATGCAGGGCATTTGTCCCGGATTTGGTTGCAACCGGGACAGCTGCCCCCCGGCCCCCTGGACGAGAGGGGTTGTTTTCCACTAGTGTCAAAAAAACACTTTTGTGAACATTTTCTGATGCAAGTTTTAGAAAAAGTCTCTAATTTCAGATTTGGAACGTGGAGGAAAAATGGTTACTAAGGAAAAAAAAAAATTGAAATATCTGAAATAATGAGGGTGTAGTGCAAAATTGGAATGGACAGGCCGGACTGAGGTGGAAGGGTCTTTCTGGAGTTTTGTCAGCACGAATCTCCAACAAACCTAGTAAAATGGACGGTAAAGATAGTGCCGGGACCAACTTACAAGTGGAATCATATTTTCGTATAATTGCATCAAACGCATAGACATCAAACAAAAATGTGGTCTCCTAGAGATCCGCTACCAAAAATCGACCGACGATGTCATCCTTGCTCTGCAAGCGCTGACCCCTTGGCTTCTAGAAGCGAAGCCACGGAACATGGTCGCCACCTCCAATGTCACTTTATTAACTTTCCCTTCTCGTTCTGTCTGATAAGCTCCGCCAGGGCCATCGTCCTTTAGGTTGTCACCGTCTTCCAATCAGCTGAGGACACCCCATCAGGCTTCTGATGAGGCTTGCGACCGATGGCAACAACGGTGGAGAATGAAATGCGTCGAAGACGCAATAGGCTATGTGGGAACGGTAGGGTCGGGCTAGAGAATGAAATGAGAAGGGGAAGGGGTAGAAAAGGGAAACGCAAAATAGAGTTTTTAACTATGTCAATGACAGGGCTGGTCCGCCTTAAAAATCCAATGTGGCGATGTGCCAGCTATGTCTGGCATTCCCAGGCCACTCCTTATGTAGTAGGCCTAGCGTGGGAGTGCCGGACCGTTCTTGGGCCGGTCCCTATTTACTCCCAGATGTCGACTAGAGTCATATATCCGGCCTTGCACGAATTATGACCTCCACTGGCCCGCCGCCACCTTTGCTATCCCTCTAAGCCCACTCACCTACAACTTCTTCTCCGGCAACATTGAATGCATCCCCACACCTCTAAGTCCATTACTCGACGCCGCCTTGCTCTCGCCTGCGACAAGGTGAGGTGGATGCCATGGGGGCGGAGAGAGAGTGATCGTGTGCATGGTCATCCGTGAAACAGAAAATTCGTAGTAGGGTAAAGAGCTTTATATATTGACAATGGAAAAGCTAGCTAGCCGGCCACAACAAAAGAACCCGTCCAACAAATTTAATCAAGAAAAAGTAAGAAAACGACAGATCGGAAAACACTCATAGATAATGGCAGCCCATTTAAGTCGTACAATTAATCAAGGCTTGCACAATAGATGGATACTTGCGAAATTTCAAGCGCACTCTGCGACTCAATACTATGTTGTAAAAGTAGAAGAAACTCAATATGTTCCCCTGCAGCAACTGAATAAGCTGATTGTAATTTTAAAGTTTCGACGAGCTAGAGACTATGCATGCATGCGTGTGTCTATGCAGTCGCCGGTTGAGGTGTGAAAACGCCTTGACCGTAAAGATTACTGGCACTCTTTGAAATTTGAATCCCAGCACCTGCTCGTTGTGACTCTAACAGTAGGCCGCTTAGCATGGTGCCCGCAACGAACTTGTTCGCGGCCTCGGTGTAATGGATCCCGTCCCATGAAACGGCTCTCGACGGGTCGGCGCAGGTTGTGGACAGCGGCGAACCGCAGAAGAAGGTGAAGTTGAAATTATAGGGTCCGCCGCCGCCGCCGCAGCACGCTGCCAAGGGCGTGCCGCCGAAACCTGCATCCAAGGAAAAAAATAGTGAGATCAAGACGTACATAGAAATTGATTCAAGAGAGGACGTTATATGTGTTGGCGCGAGGAGGAGGAGGCGGGCACCGTATTTCTCGGGCTCGGCGACGACTTTTGTGATGGGGCGGTACCGATCGCCGTAGCGGATGGACGTGCCGGGGTGGGCTAGCCGAAGCTGGCGAATCATGCGTTCAGCGCGCGGTTGTGCTGCTGCGAGCTGGTTGAACCGCGTGATGCAGCCGGACGCCCCGTCGTAGTAGCCGGTGGCGTTGCTGGGTAAGAGGGCGAGCAGCTCTGGCTCGCAGCCCATGGGTATCATCCCCATCACCACCATCGTTCCCACCGGCAGCGATCACGTCCTGCATTCGTACAAAGAGAAATGAAGAATTAATATATCAGCCGGCGATCTGATTGGTGACCGGCCGGCAGAATTGAACGGTACAACTTACAAGGAGGGCCGAACGGATGAGACCGACGATATCCGGCACCAAACTCTCGGCAAGGCCAGCGGCGTCGTTGTACATTAGCACGAAGGAGTAGTCGTTGAATCCGATCTCTCCCAAGTAGAAGAGAGACCTCGCCATCATCTTGGGCTGCTCTGTAATTTAATTATAGTACACCATTCTCTCCTAATCAGCGCTTGTCAACCGCATGACGAGCTAGTTTATAGGCTACTAACACACCTAGCTAGCAGGACACATTTTTCGCACGCACAACTCATGGCAAACAGAAGAGCTTAATTACCGTTGCGTGTGGATGCAAAAGCTGTTTCAAGACGTCCTTGAACCAGGCGGTCTGGTTGGCGAAGACACCGGCACGAACCATGGTATCCCTCTGCTCTCGAGGGAAGCCATGTCGAGCGCCGTCGCTCCGCCCACCGCGAAATTCACGCCGCGCCGGAAGTTGTCCACGGTGTTGCCGGCGAGGTACTGCGTTGGCTGGGGCAGCCCCAGCGACTCCACTGTATATCCACAAACCACAAAACATTTATATTACTTGCGAGCAGGAAACGAAATCAACACATATATAGGTAATCTGAAACAGAAGTAAACGATCCTGCTTGTTCGTACCGATGAAGTCGATGACGAGGCGGCCGTCGGAAGCCCGGCCATTGGGCCCTCTGAAGTGGGTTTGGCCGTGAGGCGCCTTGGTGAAGAGTCCCCCGGCGGTGGCCGGGAGGATGGCCGAGTTCCCGGTGTCAGTGAGCGAGTCGCCGAAGGTGAAACCCGGTCATAGCGAGTCTTGGCGGCACTGCCACCGGCAACAACGGCGAGGAGAAGGGCCCCTAGGAGGAGACGGGAAGATGGTGCCATTGCGATCGAGTAACTGGAGCCTGGCCGCGATCACTATTTATTCATTCCGTCCCTGTCCGTGGTGTGCCGGCCACGTCTTCCACGTGCTAGCTTTTCACTCCAAAGTCAGAACATGGAGTTGCAGAAAAAAGGGTGGCCCAACAATAATCCTACTCGCCAGATCTTTAACAACCAAAAAAAATGAACATAAAGTTCTTTAACAGCCACGAGGATCGGGAGCTGATTTTTATCTCATGGCATGTTTGATGCTGCGTGGGTGTGCCTGGCCACGTCCATGCATATCTTCCTTATTTGATTCTCCTCACATGGTAAATACTCCATACAATGTCAGCTGGAAACTGCATTACTATTCTGAGCACTGCAGGTGGGATGCACGTCGCTTCTAATCGTAATTGTGATGCGGCTGTCCTGCCCATCCATGCACAGCATGGGTTCGGCCGGCAAACAAACCTGCATCTGAGCAAGGCATCCGCTGTATAAGGTGAGGTTTTGCCATAAGCTGCGTCCTATTTGCCCTATGAAATTCTCCCCCAATGTATAAGGTGAATTTAAGTTATAAGTCGGGACACACATGTCTTATCATACTACTACATGCAAGAGATAGAGGAGAGATGATGTTATTTTTCTATTGCTTATGATAGACCACAGGCTTGATGTGCACCTTAAGCTTATGGATGGCCTTATTTTTCTCCACAACGTATAAGGTGTACTTTGCAACATGCCACATAGGAATTAAGGTGGCCTTTTCTCACATTGTGGATGCCCTAAGTAAGATCATTGGCGGGCGAATTGCTATGTACGTTATGTAGTATTACGTATACGTATTACAGTACTATGCATCTACTCTAGGGACAAACAAATCTACACTGTGACCTGATACTATTTAAATGTACCATCACATGTCATCCATGGAAGAAATATAAAGACTAACTTCTAACGAGCGGAGCGAGGCCCGACATCGTGGGCTTGGGCCGATGCTTGGATATGTAAAAGAATCTAGGGTGGACTCAGGGCCCATACTAGATGGGCCATAGCCCGGGTCCAGCCCAAGTATGCAAGGGACTAGGTAGTACGAATTATTTCTAAAATAGCCCATATTAGAAACCCAAAACTGACATCTCACAACTCATCCCATCAAATAAGCCAAATCTTCAGAAACCCAAAAGAACTCTCTAGGTTTTTTGAGATCTGCGCACTGCAGTTTCTACCCACAAAAATTCAGAAACTTGCTTATGCATAAGAAGAAACTTAAAAGAAGTCACCCTTAGTGAGTCCGAGATATCTTAAAAAGAGAGGCAGATGCTTGCTTGGCTCATCTTCACCGTGACAAAGAATCAAAAATGGGCACACCGATTCAAAGTACGACATATTCAGGAATGGGTAATAACATGATATATTTTCATATTATTGTAATTGGTAAAAACCATAAGAAAAAAATCTTCCAGCTCGAGCAAGATGAAGGAAAAATAGTAGAACCGTCTAATTTGAAAATATTTATCTCTGAATTTTACAAGAAATTGTTTGGGGCGCCGGAGTGTGAGAAGATGCATTTTTCTATTATGGAAAAGAAGACCCCAGTATATGCTCCATATGTCATGAAGCTAATCTTGACCAAGGTTCCAAGTTTGGACCCTTTTTCACTCCACACAAGTTCAAGAAGCTTCAGGTTCTTACTCATGATGATGCTCCTGCTCATGCACCATTTGCTTCTACCGAGGAAGAGGATCCTGCTCTTCATTCTAGAGGGAAGAATTACATGCCCTCTTCTTATTCGGGTGTTGACCGTCTCTCTCCTCCCCACCAAGGAAAAGGTGAAACAACTCAAATGGTTCCATAGGACTTTGCTTTGCATGCGGACGGTTATCCACAAGGAAAACCATAATCTTTATGTCCAGAACAAGAAGATGGAGGAACTTCGGGAGAAGAAGAAGTCTTCTAGTGCCGAGGGTGAGAGCTCTGAGGAATGTGACCTATCGGACTCGACCATTCCATACAAAAAGTGGAACCACAAAGCTGTCAATTGGGCTGCGTTCAGTGACATTACCTCTCAGCCTTCCACCTCCAATGTGGTCAAAGGGAAGCATGCCACTGATGACGAGGAAGACTCCGAGTTTGATGGGGATGATGAGGACCAGGAGGATGAGAAATCCAAGTGATCTATCAGATCTGTAGCACCGCTCATCTGTCCCTTTTGGTGTTTTGATGCCAAAGGGGGAGAAGGTACTCTTGTAGGCCACGGGGATATGCAGGGTCGGGCACAAGCATTCGCTTTTACCATTTCTTAAGAGCTTGTGTGCCTTTAATTTGTGGTTTATGTTTGTTGAACCATTTTCTATTTTCCCCTTGTGTTGGTAAACTATGTGACTCTGTGGTATTTGTAATGAGACGTGGTATTATCGTCTATGGTTGAGATCACTATTCTAGAATGCTATAATATCCTCGATATATTCTCATTCGATATGCAAAAGGTATGATCTCCCCCATTTTTTAAAATTTTCTCTTGACTACCATGTTGTTGTTTCTCCTTAAGTTGGGTTTTGCACCTAGAAGTGGTGATTCCAAAATATTTAGGGAACACATTTTGGGGGAGCCTTTATTTACCATATAACATGATTTTCAGTGTTTCTATATGCTTTATCTTTGCAAATCCTGGTGTTGTCATTTAACACCAAAAAGTGGGAGATTGAAATAACATTTTATGTTCTCCCTATTTTGTTTTGAGTGTTAGATAACAACACTGGTGATCACCTAACCTTGTTCCAAGTGCTAGAGGTAGTTAGGTTATACCAACACGAAAGCATAGCTAGCAAATAGCAAAAGAAGAGCAATTCTCTATCTGTCTGGAGTTTCCAAGTCGGAGACTCCGTTCTACCTGACCGGAGACTCTAGTAAGCCTGGACTGGATTCTTTCACCCGGAAACTCCGGCCATTCTCTGTGAAGCTAGTATTGCTACTTGGTGTTTCTCGCAGAGGCCTTGTCCTGAGTCTCCCCGGAATATGCCCGGAGACTCTGGCACCTTCGTGAATATTTTGGTGAATTTAACAGATGCCCGGTCCGGAGTGTCCCCGGAAACTCCGGCCTTCTTGATTTATTTGAACATAAATATATATATATACATACACAACTATAAAAAGAGCAAACATATTCATCGCTAGACGCACCCCGCCCCTAACGTACACAGAAGAGTGCGGACCAAATAAAGCCTTAGGATCAGCCCACTAGATGCGATCTAACCGTCAATATAATAAGCAGCATGTCCCCATGTGTACGTTTAGCACTTTCGGGGAGCGGACGAAAACTCTGCCCGCGTCTGGTCGTCTGCACCTAATAGTCCTGCATGCAAGACAAGGAAAGTATTAAAAAGTTGAGCAGGGCATCCATCACGGAAAATTAGCTTCTTCCCATATATTTTCTAATCTCTGGAATCTCGCTCCGCGATTCTCTCCCTATATCCAACGCGATCTTCTCGCCTACAACGGCGACACCATCTCGCGGGGTGCCTCCACCAGCCTCGATAGGAACGGCTGCATGTACCACCACCACCCACTTCGCCGACGCTCCCCTCTCCTCCTGTGGTATTTCGGTTTCTGATCCCGCGCCGCTCGTGCAGGTGGTTCTGGTGGGCGACGAGGGCACCCTGGCTGCCAAGGCGGAGCAGGCATGGCGCTGCTTGGGGAGTAGGAGGAGAGGCTGCTGTCGCGGTGGTGCGACTTGACTTCGAGGCATGCGACAAGGCGGCCGTGGGGTCAGCGTGCAGGCGTGCGGCCTCAACGCCCTGGTGAACTGCTGCTCCTACACTGACATACACATGCCCAATGCAGGATGCCCAAGCACAACTAATCGACATCCTAAGATGATTCTTCAGTTCGTCACTGAATCTTTCACTAAGCTTCAGATTGTACCATGCATGCATTAATTTTATCCCAAAATCACTTTCAACTATGAAAATTTGCTTGACCTTACAAGCAGGAGAAGTAGAAGATTGCCTCAGCATAACTGAAGACGAGCACAAGAAGACCATACAAGTCAATGTAACAACACTTTGGTTTCTCATCAAGGCGATCGCCAAGAGGTCCCAGGATACTCAGTATGGTGTAAATATTTATTGGTAAATATTTTACTCAGTGCTTGCAATTTTAATCTATACTACTACAAAAAGAGCAAACATATTCATCGCTAAACATAACCCGCCCCTAACGTACACAGAAGAGTGCGGACCAAATAAAGCCTTAGGATCAGCCCACTAGATGCGATCTAACCGTCGGTATAATAAGTATCATACTACAAGAAATGTGTTGATACATGACGTTCTCGCAATGACGGTGAATGATATCGTCATAAAGTTATGTTGATTCTGTGCCAAATCGTCGTTAGCCGTTAGAGGGGATCAAAACACCGAATTTTCACGACGATTTGGCTAAGAAACGTCGTAATTTTATAAAATGATATCGTCATGAACCATCAGGCCTTTATTTCTAACCATTCACGACAAATTTAAATGGTCATGATATAGCCCAATATGGATATGTTGATATGACTAGACGGGCACATCATCAACTTTGCCTAGGTGTCATGTCTATTGGATGGCCACATAATCAATTTCCAAATACATGTCATCTCCAGCTACTATCATTGACATGTGGGACCTATCCTCTAGCTATCATTGACATATGGGACCCGTCCAGCTAGACACACCTACCTGACATGTGGGACCCACAAGAAACCTGGACTCTTTTTTTTGAGTGTAAGCAGCCTGGCATGTCATTGACACGTGGGACCCGTCCAGCCATGTAATCTAACAGCACAGCGACCTGTCATGTGGGACCCGCAAGCAACATTTACTTGCCAACACAGCGACCTGGCATGTGGGACAGGAACACAACCTTACATGTGGGACCCGACAGCACTCAATGGTCAAATTCGTGACTAAAGTCGCAAAAATAGTGTGAGCGGGACTCGAACCCGCGACCTCACCATCTCCACCACACAGCCTAACCACTAGGCCAAACATCACTTGTTGAATACTAGTCGCACCGCATCTATTTGACTCGGCCACAAGCGAACTTGGGACACCAAACATGAGCACAAGAACTTGGGCCACGCTCTACCTCCATCTCCGCGTGGGCTCAAATTCGACCTATGAAGCAAGCGCTGGCATGGGCTCTAACAAGGATGGCTCGAATTTTTTTTTCGTTTTTTCTGCTTTCATTTTCTATAATTTGAATTTGGCCTTCAAATTAACCGAAATCAATTTTAAGAAAAATAAAAAAATAACTTATAGTAATTATAGACTATTTGCAACCATTTAAAAAAATATACAATCATATCCATGAGCATATATTTTTTGAGACTTTAGTGGACTTTGAATTACGCTTTGGAGTCAAAACGGGGGACATGACCGTTCCTAGATAAGTGTTGAATATCGCAAAAAATGTATATCTCTGAAGAAATAGGTACTTTTGTATCTAAAAATGATTTTTACAAAAAATCATGAGCAAACTACGAGGCACCTATAGTTCAAATTTGCCCAGTTTCACCTGAATCGGCAGAAATTTGTCTTTTTCAAAAGAGGTATATTTAAAACTCTTGAGAGGTAGAAATTTTTGTTATCTGAACATTAAATGTGGTATAATAGCCTTATAAATTTATTTAGTATAATTTTTCAACATATATTTGGTAGATGCTTCACAAAAAAACACGTTTTTAGCACTCCAAAAATGGAAAATGGTATTTTTATTCAATGAGAAATAAAAGTTTCTTCGTAAACATTGTTAGTTGTTCTATTATGCATGTTTTTGTAGAATATGGGCATATTTCAACAAACTATCCCATGGATGTGGCCATAACACTCGTCATTTGGCCCGAAACCCAAGAATCTTCGGGGGAGATAGCTCATTTATGTGAACACCTTTTCAACCCAATTGTCGTATTCCAAGTTTATTATTTTTGGTGGATACTAGGACATATAAAGACACCACGCGAAGGCCTTGCTTCATTTTGTTATTTTTTGAATTTTCTAAGCCGATTTTAGGAAAAAGTCAAGACGGCGGGCATGACCGTTCATAGCTAGATGTTGAATATTTAAAAAATTGGTATATCTATATTGAAATAGTTAGTTGTGTACCTAAAAATTATATTTACAAAAAATCATGAGCAAACTACAAGGCACCTATAGTTCAAATTTGGCCTGGTTTCACCGGAATCGGCAGAAATTTGTCTTTTTCAAAAGAGGTGTATTTTGAGCCATTGAGAGATACTAAATTTATTATTTGTAGATCAAATGTTACATAATATAATTAGAATTTTACTTTGTAGAATTCTGTAACATATTTTTGGTAGGTGCTTCAAAAAAAAACCTTTTTTGACACTCCGAAAATGGAAAATGATGTTTTTATTCAATGAAAAATAAAAGTTTCTTCGTGAATATTGTTAGTTGTTCCATTATTCATGGTTGTGTAGAATATGGGCACATTTCAACAAACTATGCCATGATTGTGGCCATAACATCCGTCATTTCGCCCGAAACCCAAGAATCTTCGTAGGAGATGGCTCGTTTCTATGAACACCTTTTCAACCCAGTTGTCTTATTCCAAGTTTATTATTTTTGGTGGATACTAGGACATATATAATGACACCACGCGAAGGCCTTGCATCATTTCGATTTTTTTTTGAATTTTCTAGAATTTTCTAAGCCGGTTTTAGGAAAAAGTCAAGACGGCGGGCATGACCGTTTGTATCTGGAGGTTGAATATTGATAAAATACTGATATATCTCTATTTAAATAGGTAGTTGTGTACCTAAAAATTATTTTTACAAAAAATCATGAGCAAGCTACGAGGCACCTGTAGTTCAAATTTGGCCCGGTTTCAGCGGAATCGGCAGAAATTTGTCTATTTCAAAAGAGGTGTATTTTGAGCTATTGAGAGGTAGTAAATTTGTTATTTGTAGATTAAATATGACATAATATATTTAGAATTTTACTTTGTACAATTCTGTAACATATTTTTGGTAGGTGCTTCACAGAAAAAAACCTTTTTTGACACTCCGGTAATAGAAAATGATGTTTTTATTCAATGAAAAATAAAAGTTTCTCCGTGAATATTGTCTGTTGTTCCATTATGCATGGTTGTGTAGAATATGGGCACATTTCAACAAACTATGCCATGATTGTGGCCATAACATCCGTCATTTCGCCCGAAACCCAAGAATCTTCGTAGGAGATGGCTCATTTCTATGAACACCTTTTCAACCCAGTTGCCGTATTCCAAGTTTATTATTTTTGGTGGATACTATGACATATATAATGACACCACGCGAAGACCTTGCATCATTTCGATTTTTTTTGAATTTTCTAGAATTTTCTAAGCCGGTTTTAGGAAAAAGTCAAGACGGCGGGCATGACCGTTCGTAGCTAGAGGTTGAATATTGATAAAATACTGGTATATCTCAATTGAAATAGGTAGTTGTATACCTAAAAATTATTTTTACAAAAAATCATGAGCAAGCTACGAGGCACCTGCAGTTCAATTTGTCCCGGTTTCAGCGGAATCGGCAGAAATTTGTCTATTTCAAAATAGGTGTATTTTGAGACATTTAGAGGTAGTATATTTGTTATTTGTAGATCAAATATGACATAATATATTTATAATTTACTTTGTACAATTCGGTAACATATTTTTGGTAGGCGCTTCACAAAAAAGCCCCTTTTTGACACTCCGAAAATGGAAAATGATGTTTTTATTCAATGAAAAATAAAAGTTTCTTCGTGAATATTGTTAGTTGTTCCATTATGCATGGTTGTGTAGAATATGGGCACATTTCAACAAACTATGCCATGATTGTGGCCATAACATCCGTCATTTCGTCCGAAACCCAAGAATCTTCGTAGGAGATGGCTCATTTCTATGAACACCTTTTCAACCCAGTTGTATTATTCCAAGTTTATTATTTTGGTGGATACTAGGACATATATAATGACACCACGCGAAGGCCTTGCATCATTTCGAATTTTTTTTGAATTTTCTAAGCCGGTTTTAGGAAAAAGTCAAGACGGCGGGCATGACCGTTCGTATCTGGAGGTTGAATATTGATAAAATACTGATATATCTCTATTGAAATAGTTGTGTACCTAAAATTTTTTTTTACAAAAAATCATGAGCAAGCTACGAGGCACCTTTAGTTCAAATTTGGCCCGGTTTCAGCGGAATCGGCAGAAATTTGTCTATTTCAAAAGAGGTGTATTTTGAGCTATTGAGAGGTAGTAAGTTTGTTATTTGTAGATCAAATATGACATAATATATTTAGAATTTTACTTTGTACAATTCTGTAACATATTTTGGTAGATGCTTCACAAAAAAACCCTTTTTTGACACTCCGAAAATGGAAAATGATGTTTTATTCAACGAAAAATAAAACTTTCTTTGTCAACATTGTCCGTTGTTCCAAGATGCATGTTTGTGTAAAATATAGGAAAATTTTAACAAACTATGTCATGCATGTGGACATCACATTTGTTATTTTTGCATTAACCTTCGTAGAGTCGACCGCGAGATAAAGAGGGATTTACAATGGACAAAATGCGGGGATAAAGTATGCCATTTGATGACGATTGAGTAGAGGGGTCAAATTTTAACTACATGTATCTCGCGATCCTTGGAGTAAACAACAATGTGTTCCCCGAGACATCATTGTTGCTAGCGATGATAGACAATGTTTTTGTCGTTTCTCGATTAAAAAAATCTATCAATTTAGAGGAATATAAATTTTTGAAACTTATTATACATGAGTACAACTTAACTTTATGCCCATAAGAAGTTTTACGTTAAATAGAAAATTAATATACATAAATATTGCACTTGGCTTTAAATAAGGCAGTCAATATGGGACCTCGAAGCCTCGGGCCCGGTGGCAGCCACACTAGCTTGCGAAAATATGCCCGCGGTGAATTGAGCGCCATCCCCCCGCTATCCGCCCTTTGCGAAATTTCCAGGCCCGCACCACACTCTCCTCCCCTAACCCTAGTCGCACTCGCACCGCACTCTCCTCCCCTAACCGTAGCCGCCATTTCCCATCCCCTCCCCCCCCTCCACATCCGCTAGGCTCTCCGACTCCAACTCAGATCTCTCGCCGCCGCCGCTAGGCTCCAGATCGCGAAATCTAGGCTCTCTCCCTGCCGCTAATCCTCTCTTCCCCGACAACACCGCCTCCCTCGTTCCCCTACTTCGGATGCCACAGCGCCCACGCCACCGCCGCACCCCCTTGACAGGAAAGAACGAGGAGTCGTGGAAGGAGGGCCTGATCCGCGGTATGGCGGTGCTGGTGAAGCACGGCGTGCTAGACGTCGGCGACTCCTACGGCTAAGTCCTCGAAGGCGCTCACAAGATCCTCGGCAAGGACGACGGCGTCGCCTTCCATCTCGTCAGCGCCACCGCACCCGACCCCGTAAGCCTTTCCTTTACCCTCTCTCTCCTGCTGGTGAACGTGCTACGCAAGGACGTCGCCGACCCCGCCGCTTCTATTGAGATGCAGGTACACCGCAAGAAGATCCAGCACGACGAGAAGAACATCCCCGATGCAGGTCCTACCGTGGTCACTGGATGTGCCTCGTGGTCATGGGATCAGCACCGCAGCAAGCCTTGGTGTGGGATCCTCCTCTCCGAGATGGCCGCCATGGGATCCCCTCTTCTCCCACGAGGACGCCGCCGGGTCCCCCTCCTCTTCAACAGCAACGCCTCCGGATCCGCTCATCCACCGGATCGAGGGCGGCGACTTCCTGAACCCGAGGGTCACAACTTCCTCTCCAAGCTCTGCTTCGAGAAGGTATATAGCTCAGAAGATTGATCTAACAAGGTTGACCCTGTGGTTACTATTTAGGTCATTGTCCAACACTAGATTGATCTAATAGAAGATGAGAACAAAGTAGTGAACCTGTTTTGTTGTTCTCTTTGACGCATAGCATAGTATGTTTTAACGACTCTCTTGTGTGCATGTCAAGGCGTCTATTGCTTTTACCAATTGAATGTGAATTGCTGTTTCCATGATGCAAGCTTAGCTTAGCTTAGTTCTTCTGGTTGTACTCG
The DNA here is from genome assembly GCA_028641055.1 of Alopecurus myosuroides. Lineage (NCBI taxonomy): Eukaryota > Viridiplantae > Streptophyta > Magnoliopsida > Poales > Poaceae > Alopecurus > Alopecurus myosuroides. Next base: position 30,664 of record JAPCYS010003277.1, on the reverse strand, counting down.
CAGAGCTCGTGATGTGCAATTTCCTGGTCGTCGAACTCCGCCTCAACATCAACACTCCTGGCATGGATGGTAATTTTTGTTCGTCACTAGCACCGTTTTGACTGGAAAGTGCCGGATTGATGCGTGCCTCTGGTTCAGAGTAACATGGGCACTGAGTGAATTTTTGTTTATTTTGTTTCTGAGAACATTTGCTGAAAGTTTGTTGCAGTGACTCTGGTTGTTTTGGAGTGTCATTGGTAGTTAATTTTTCTAAGCGCCTCTGTTCATCACTGCAACCCTAAATGAGTCTCCTTGGTTTATTTTGGATCATCTGTATATGTCTAGTAACATACATGCTTGTTATTGAGCTGATTTGCTTGATCTATTTGTGATCTGTTGTCTTTGTGTGCTTATGATGGTCTTGCTTCAGCAGCTAGACAAACAGTCAAATATGCTTGTACAGTTTCAGCTGTTGTATTTGTGTGATATATAGGGATACTAGACAGGACTTGCATCTGGTTACACTAATGTACTCGAGTTTTGCTGGCATATATACTCCCCAGCCATATCACGGATGCAATAGATAGAAAATTCCAACACAGCTGCACTAGTTGGGGACATAGAACAGCAAGGTGTGCTCAACATTTAGCTTTTTGTTTTGGGTTTCTTAATGTACTTCGATCTGTTCCGCGCTGTACCAGGTGAAGCAGGGCGGCCGGTGCTTCGATCTGTTCCGCGCTGCAGGTTTCGAGATGAAGGCCAAGGTGAGCATGAATCACCCCGTCTGATCCCGTCATCTCCGGTGTTCCCAGTTCGATTTCCTGCTGTTTAGCTTGCGTGTTCGAGCGGTTCTGCGTCTAGTCTGACTCGATTTGTTGTTGGCTTTTTTGCTGCTGCGTGTAGGCTCACGGTGAAGAAGACAAGGGCCGAGAAGGACCACAACAAGCCCAAGCGTCCCCTGAGCGCCTTCTTCATCTTCATGTAAGAAGCCTCCTCCCAGATCTGCTTCCCACAGTTCGTGATTCGGTTTCGGTTTGTTTTTGCTGTGGTGTGGTGTTTCTGATGGATGTTTTGGGCTTGGTTCCCCTTCTCCAGGGAGGGCTCCAGGAAGGACTACAAGGAGAAGCACCCCAACAACAAGAAGGTCACCGTGGTAAGCGCCCCCGTTCCCCGCCGTTTCTCTTCCAGTTTCGTTCATAGTGCTGCGATGGATTTGCGTTGTGAGTTTTGAATAGCTCTTTGCCATTCTGCTCTACATGAGTACCGTGAAGCACTCCAAGAGGTTTCTATTTTTCAGTATCGCTGTCATTATTTGCTAAATTTAGCAAACAATTTTTACTCTGTTAAATGTTGGTCGAATCTGGAAACATGGATCCTTTAAAATATATGTAGGGTGGTATGAATGCAGATATGGTTGGTTCTTTTGGTAATGACAAAGAAAAATGATGTACTGTTTGTTCTACATTTTTTCTGCAGATGGAAGGGATTCCTTCTAAAGTGAGAAGTCTAAAAATGAATCTGATGTTAGGCAAGCTGTATAGGATATCCAGAAATAACCGTGCTGCGGCCATTTGTTATAAAGAGTGTTTGAGGTACAAACTTACCAAAGGATTTTCTTCTTCGATCATCGGTTATATAACTAGATAATCATACTATAAACATTTTCATCTATAGCTGATATGATCCTAAGAATGTATCAGATGCTCAGTAGCTAAGATTTACTTGCAGCCATCCCATGCATGGTACCAGTAGTAGCGTTTTCATCCCATGCATGGTACCAGTACATGTATTGTTCTGATGATATGATCTAAGAATGTATCAGATGCTCAATAGCTAAGATTTACTTGCAGCCATCCCATACCAGTACATGTACTGTTCTGATGATATGATCTATTGTGTTCTGCCTCCTAGTCAGCACTCTCCTAACTAATTTAGTTTAATGCATTATTTTCTTGTGGTTGTTCTAAATTCGTGATTGCAATTAACTTGAGCTGGAGCCTTTTCAAATTGGAAGGCATAAGTGTGTTTAAAGCAAGTTATTTTGTTGTTGCATCCTTTGATAGGTTAGATAATATAGTCGGTCTAATTTCAAGGAGGACTTGTTGCTGTGGAAATGCAGTATTAGATTTAGTCTGCTAGGTGTTCCAATGCTTGTACCGGTGTTGTACCTTTTTTACCAAAAAATAATTGTCTGATTTTCTTTGCTGTATCTTTGGTGTTTTTGCAGGTTGACCCGATACAAGAACTCAAGGATGGAATGAAGGGCATGAAAGGAGCTCACATTACTCTACATGTTGTTGAAGTACACTGCATCTTCTGATGATCGATTCAGCTCATGATCCTGAATAAGTTATGCATATATCGTACAGCTTGAATGGATGTTCCTTGCTATTTATGTAACACTGAATGTAATGTTCCTGTTTATACACTAGTGTCCTGCAGTCCTGAAGTTTGCTGATAAGTTGCATGAATGCTGAAATTTATGTTCATGTGTAATTTGATTTCTTATTCAAATTCGTTGATATATTCGATTGAAATGTGTACCTGGAGAGAGAAGAAAAAAATGTCCTCTTATCCTGTGCATTAAGAACTAGAGGCCCAGAAGTTAGTGGATTGCTAAAAGGCCCATGCTTGGCAGAAGCAATGTGCTAAATACTCAGAATGGACTGAAATATATGGGCTCGAAAAGGCCACAACCCAAATAATAGTAAAATGAATACTTTCTAAAATTTAAAAACAAAAAGATCATACGGAGGCCGAGGCCCGTAGATGAAAAATGCCGAGGCCCAAGTTAGAAAAGGACCAGCAACGGCCAAGTTATTGGGCTAGGCCCACGCAGACCAACAAAATGGACTGGGCTGAATTATGTCCACGACGATTTCATTTCGTCACTATTATGCCACGTAGGATAGGCCACGTCAGAGCTGAGCTGTCCTTGCTGGATTACTCACGACGATTTTTTATCGTCATAGATTAATAACGTTCCTGTATCGTCGTGGATGTCCATGACGATTCCTACAAAATCGTCGTGGTGAACCATTACTGACGCTCGGTTTTCAACGATTTGGTTTTCGTCATAAGATCGTCATGGATGAAATTTGGTGACGATTTTGTGATGAAAATTGAGCATCATGTATCAGCATATTTCTTGTATCCCCATGTGTACGTTTAGCAGTTTCGGGGAGCGGACGAAAACTCTGCCCGCGTCTGGCCGTCTGCACCTAATAGTCCTGCATGCAAGGCAAGGAAAGTATTAAAAGTTGAGCAGGGCATCTATCATGGAAAATTAGCTTGTGACCATATCTTTTCTAATCTCTGGAATCTCGCTCCGTGATTCTCTTCCTATATCCAACGCGATCTTCTCGCCTACAACGGCGACACCGTCTCGCGCGGGGTGTCGCCACCAGCCTCGACAGGAACGGCTGCATGTACCACCACCACCCACTTCGCCGACGCTCCCCTCCCTCCTGCGGTATTTCGGTATCTGATCCCCCGCCGCTCGTGCAGGTGGTTCTGCTGGGCGATGAGGGCACCCTGGCCGTGAGGGCGGAGCAGGCGTGGCGCTGCTCGGGGAGTAGGAAGAGAGGCTGCTGTCGCGGTGGTGCGACTTGACTTCGAGGCATGCGACAAGGCGGCCGTGGGGTCAGCGTGCAGGCGTGCGGCCTCAACGCCATGGTGAACTGCTGCTCCTACAAGGGCATGCTTATGCTTACAATGACATACACATGCCCAATGCAGGATGCCCAAGCACAACTAATCGACATCCTAAGATGATTCTTCAGTTCGTCACTGAATCTTTCACTAAGCTTCAGATAGTACCATGCATGCATTAATTTCATCCCCAAATCACTTTCAACTATGAAATTTGCTTGGCGTTACAAGCAGGAGAAGTTTTGCCTCGGCATAACTGAATACGAGCACAAGAAGACCATACAAGTCAATGTAACAACACTTTGGTTTCTCATCAAGGCGATCGCCAAGAGGTCCCAGGATACTCAGTATGGTGTAAATATTTCTTGGTAAATATTTTACTCAGTGCTTGCAATTTTAATCTATACTACTACAAAAAGAGCAAACATATTCATCGCTAAACACAACCCGCCCCTAACGTACACAGAAGAGTGCGGGTCAAACAAAGCCTTAGGATCAGCCCACTAGATGCGATCTAACCGTCAGTATAATAAGTAGCATGTCCCCATGTGTACGTTTAGCAGTTTCGGGGAGCGGACGAAAACTCTGCCCGCGTATGGCCGTCTGCACCTAATAGTCCTGCATGCAAGGCAAGGAAAGTATTAAAAGTTGAGGAGGGCATCTATCACGGAAAATTAGCTTATGACCATATCTTTTCTAATCTCTGGAATCTCGCTCCGTGATTCTCTTCCTATAACCAACGCGATCTTCTCGCCTACAACGGCGACACCGTCTCACGCGGGGTATCGCCACCAGCCTCGACAGGAACGGCTGCATGTACCACCACCACCCACTTCGCGATGATCCCCTCTCCTCCTGTGGTATTTCGGTTTCTGATGCCGCGCCGCTCGTGCAGGTGGTTCTGCTGGCGACGAGGGCACCCTGGCCGCGAGGGCGGAGCAGGCGTGGCGCTGCTCGGGGAGTAGGAGGAGAGGCTGCTGTCGCGGTGGTGCGACTTGACTTCGAGGCATGCGACAAGGCGGCCGTGGGGTCAGCGTGCAGGCGTGCGGCCTCAACGCCCTGGTGAACTGCTGCTCCTACAAGGGCATGCTTATGCTTACACTGACATACACATGCCCAAATGCAGGATGCCCAACCACAACTAATCGACATCCTAAGATGATTGTTCAGTTCGTCACTGAATCTTTCACTAAGCTTCAGATTGTACCATGCATGCATTAATGTCATCCCAAAATCACTTTCAACTATGAAAATTTGGTTGACCTTACAAGCAGGAGAAGTAGAAGATTGCCTCGGCATAACTGAAGACGAGCACAAGAAGACCATACAGGTCAATGTAAAAACACTTTGGTTTCTCATCAAGGCGATCGCCAAGAGGTCCCAGGATACTCAGCATGGTGGTTCTATACTGTAAATATTTCTTGGTAAATATTTTACTCAGTGCTTGCAATTTTAATCTATACTACTAAAAAAGAGCAAACATATTCATCGCTAAACACAACCAGCCCCTAACGTACACAGAAGAGTGCGGACCAAATAAAGCCTTAGGATCAGCCCACTAGATGCAATCTCAATTAAAGTGCCAGTTTGTGTCTGATCCCACCAACCCCTCAGAATCCTCCTATTAACTTCACCTATCTCAACTGAAATCACTGTCTTCATGTGGATGCCAAGCCTGTGCAAAGCAATCTCTCCTCCTCCAATGCCTCAAATTAATATGGTGTGCCTGCAATATGTGCGCGGAATATATCGCTTGTTCTATACCGTGTGTCAACAGATACTACATATTAAAAGTAGTTATAATCCTGCAATATCTGTCAGGATGTTATCCGTACTATCACTTCGAAATGTATTCGGACATGGGTCATAGTTGTCAGAATTTCTGGATCGATTACCTTCTGAGATATTGCGTTCATGAATGCACATAGCTTTACAATGGGTACTCGAACATTTTCCGGTAGAAGCCCCCTCAATGCAATCGGAAGCAATTGCGTCATAATCACGTGGCAGTCATGAGACTTCAGGTTTTGGAATTTTTTCTCTGCCATGTTTATTATCCCCTTTATATTCGACGAGAAGCCAGACGGAACCTTGATACTGTAAAGGACTTCAAAGAATATTTCCTTCTCTGCTTTAGTAAGAGCGTAGCTGCTTAAGGAATGGCGCCCTGTATCTGTGTGCTTGTTGCTTGGGTCTTTCATACGTTGCTGGTCCTCCCGTGCTTCAGGCGTATCTTTTGACTTCCCATACACGCCCAGGAAGCATAGCAGATTGACACATAGATTCTTTGTCACGTGCATCACGTCGATCGAAGACCGGACATCTAAAACTTTCCAATAGGGTAGCTCCCAAAATATAGATTTCTTCTTCCACATGGGTGCCCGCATATCAGGGCCGTACGGAACTGGTTGGCTGCCAGCAGCCTTACCAAAGATTACTTCTAGGTCCTTGACCATATCGAATATATCATTACCACTACGGAGCTCAGGCTTCTTTCGATTATCTGCCTCACCTCTGAAATGCTTCCCTCCTTTTTTCCTTAAGGGATGCTTGATCGGAAGAAATCTACGATGCCCCAGGTATACAACCTTTTTTACATTTATCCAAAAAAACACTGTCAGTCTTATCTAAACAGTGTGTGCATGCATTGTATCCCTTGTTTGTATGACCGGAAATGTTACTAAGAGCTGGCCAATCATTGATGGTCACGAAAAGCAACGCCCGTAGGTCAAATGGCTTTTGTTCGTTCTCATCCCACACACGTACACCTGGTTTGCCCCACAGTTCTAAGAGTTCTTCCACTAATGGCCTTAGATACACATCAATGTCGTTGCCAGGTTGCCTCGGGCCTTGGATGAGAACTGGCATCATAATGAACTTGCGCTTCATGCACAACCAAGGAGGAAGGTTGTACATACATAGAGTTACAGGCCAAGTGCTATGGCTGGAGCTCTGCTCCCCAAAAGGATTAAAGCCATCTGTACTTAGACCAAACCATAAGTTTCTCGCCTCTCCTGCAAAGTCTGGAAAGTCTCTCTCGATCTTTCTCCACTGCGATCCATCGGCGGGGTGCCTCAACTTTCCATCTTTCTTACGGTCTTCTTTGTGCCATCGCAACAACCTAGCATGCTCTTTGTTTCTAAACAGACGTTTCAGCCGTGGTATTATAGGAGCATACCACATCACCTTAGCAGGAACCCTCTTACGGGGGGGCTCGCCGTCAACATCACCAGGATCATCTGCTCTGATCTTATACCGCAGTGCAGTGCATATCGGACATTCATCCAAATTCTCGTACTTCTCACCGCGGAAGAGAATGCAGTCATTAATGCATGCATGTATCTTCTGCACATCTAATCCTAGAGGGCAGAGAGCTTTCTTTGCTTCGTACGTACTCTCAGGCAATTCGTTATCCTTTGGAAGTTTTGGCTTCATTAGTTGAAGTAAAGTCTCAAATGCCTTGTCAGTCACACCGTTTTGTGCCTTCCATTTCAGCAACTCCAGTGTGGTACCGAGCTTTGTGCTACCATCTTCGCAATTTGGGTATAACAATTTTTTGTGATCCTGTAACATGTTGTCCAGTTTCAACCTCTCCAATCTATTTTCACAGTCTTCCCTTGCATCAGCAATAACTCGGCCAAGATCATCATCGGGCTCTTCTGATGCCTGTTCTTGATCACCTCCTTCTTCTGCATTCTCTTCCATTGCAGTATCGTCGTATTCAGGGAACAAAGGATCTTCTTCTTCTTCTTCATCGTCTTCCATCACAACCCCTCTTTCTCCATGCTTGGTCCAGCAATTATAGCTGGGCATGAAACCTCTCCGAAGTAGATGGCCGTGAAGGATTCTTTCGGAAGAATGTTCTCTGACGTTCCGACAATCAACACATGGGCAACACATGAAGCCATTATCTTTGTTCGCCTGAGCTACAGCAAGAAATGCATTCAGGCCTGCCATATACTCGGAGGTGCGTCGGTCACCGTACATCCATCGCTGCCGTGCATCCATCTGCATCATATTAAGTTTATCAAAATACATATTAATACAGAGATAACCACAGTACATCGACAAATAATACTTTTTTATGTATCAGTTACAGATGGAAAAGATAATTTGTTAACCTCGGTCGAAGAAACCATTTTCAGTGAGCTTGTGTGCGTCTCGGAAATTTCGTCGAACACCTCGTGTGCATAGTAAAAAAAAAACAGCAACACCACACTCTCTCACACCTCCAAGCAAAAAAAAAAGATGGAAGGAGGGGGCTGGGGCAGTATATATAGGGAAGGGGGCATCGGTCCCGGTTCGTGGACTGAACCGGGACAACAGGTCATGCGCGTGCCACGTGGCCTGTGGCTAGGCATTGGTCCCGGTCCGTGGCACGAGCCGGGACCGATATGCCCCCCACGAACCGGGACCAATGCGCCCAGGCGATTCCTGTTGCCCCGGGCGCACGAACCGGGACCAATGCAGGGCATTTGTCCCGGATTTGGTTGCAACCGGGACAGCTGCCCCCCGGCCCCCTGGACGAGAGGGGTTGTTTCCACTAGTGTGTCAAAAAAACACTTTTGTGAACATTTTTTTCTGATGCAAGTTTTAGAAAAAGTCTCTAATTTCAGATTTGGAACGTGGAGGAAAAATGGTTACTAAGGAAAAATAAAAATTGAAATATCTGAAATAATGAGGGGTGTAGTGCAAAATTGGAATGGACAGGCCGGACTGAGGTGGAAGGGTCTTTCTGGAGTTTTGTCAGCACGAATCTCCAACAAACCTAGTAAAATGGACGGTAAAGATAGTGCCGGGGGACCAACTTACAAGTGGAATCATATTTTCGTATAATTGCATCAAACGCATAGACATCAAACAAAAATGTGGTCTCCTAGAGATCCGCTACCAAAAATCGACCGACGATGTCATCCTTGCTCGTGCAAGCGCTGACCCCTTGGCTTCTAGAAGCGAAGCCACGGAACATGGTCGCCACCTCCAATGTCACTTTATTAACTTTTCCCTTCTCGTTCTGTCTGATAAGCTCCGCCAGGGCCATCGTCCTTTAGGTTGTCACCGTCTTCCAATCAGCTGAGGACACCCCATCAGGCTTCTGATGAGGCTTGCGACCGATGGTCAACAACGGTGGAGAATGAAATGCGTCGAAGACGCAATAGGCTATGTGGGAACGGTAGGGTCGGGCTAGAGAATGAAATGAGAAGGGGAAGGGGTAGAAAAGGGAAACGCAAAATAGAGTTTTTAACTATGTCAATGACAGGGCTGGTCCGCCTTAAAAATCCAATGTGGCGATGTGCCAGCTATGTCTGGCATTCCCAGGCCACTCCTTATGTAGTAGGCCTAGCGTGGGAGTGCCGGACCGTTCTTGGGCCGGTCCCTATTTACTCCCAGATGTCGACTAGAGTCATATATCCGGCCTTGCACGAATTATGACCTCCACTGGCCCGCCGCCACCTTTGCTATCCCTCTAAGCCCACTCACCTACAACTTCTTCTCCGGCAACATTGAATGCATCCCCACACCTCTAAGTCCATTACTCGACGCCGCCTTGCTCTCGCCTGCGACAAGGTGAGGTGGATGCCATGGGGCGGAGAGAGAGTGATCGTGTGCATGGTCATCCGTGAAACAGAAAATTCGTAGTAGGGTAAAGAGCTTTATATATTGACAATGGAAAAGCTAGCTAGCCGGCCACAACAAAAGAACCCGTCCAACAAATTTAATCAAGAAAAAGCTGTAAGAAAACGACAGATCGGAAAAACACTCATAGATAATGGCAGCCCATTTAAGTCGTACAATTAATCAAGGCTTGCTCACAATAGATGGATACTTGCGAAATTTCAAGCGCACTCTGCGACTCAATACTATGTTTTTGTAAAAGTAGAAGAAACTCAATATGTTCCCCTGCAGCAACTGAATAAGCTGATTGTAATTTTAAAGGTTTCGACGAGCTAGAGACTATGCATGCATGCGTGTGTCTATGCAGTCGCCGGTTGAGGTGTGAAAACGCCTTGACCGTAAAGATTACTGGGCACTCTTTGAAATTTGAATCCCAGCACCTGCTCGTTGTGACTCTAACAGTAGGCCGCTTAGCATGGTGCCCGCAACGAACTTGTTCGCGGCCTCGGTGTAATGGATCCCGTCCCATGAAACGGCTCTCGACGGGTCGGCGCAGGTTGTGGACAGCGGCGAACCGCAGAAGAAGGTGAAGTTGAAATTATAGGGTCCGCCGCCGCCGCCGCAGCACGCTGCCAAGGGCGTGCCGCCGAAACCTGCATCCAAGGAAAAAAATAGTGAGATCAAGACGTACATAGAAATTGATTCAAGAGAGGACGTTATATGTGTTGGCGCGAGGAGGAGGAGGCGGGCACCGTATTTCTCGGGCTCGGCGACGACTTTTGTGATGGGGCGGTACCGATCGCCGTAGCGGATGGACGTGCCGGGGTGGGCTAGCCGAAGCTGGCGAATCATGCGTTTCAGCGCGCGGTTGTGCTGCTGAGCGAGCTGGTTGAACCGCGTGATGCAGCCGGACGCCCCGTCGTAGTAGCCGGTGGCGTTGCTGGGTAAGAGGGCGAGCAGCTCTGGCTCGCAGCCCATGGGTATCATCCCCATCACCACCATCGTCTTCCCACCGGCAGCGATCACGTCCTGCATTCGTACAAAGAGAAATGAAGAATTAATATATCAGCCGGCGATCTGATTGGTGACCGGCCGGCAGAATTGAACGGTACAACTTACAAGGAGGGCCGAACGGATGAGACCGACGATATCCGGCACCAAACTCTCGGCAAGGCCAGCGGCGTCGTTGTACATTAGCACGAAGGAGTAGTCGTTGAATCCGATCTCTCCCAAGTAGAAGAGAGACCTCGCCATCATCTTGGGCTGCTCTGTAATTTAATTTATAGTACACCATTCTCTCCTAATCAGCGCTTGTCAACCGCATGACGAGCTAGTTTATAGGCTACTAACACACCTAGCTAGCAGGACACATTTTTCGCACGCACAACTCATGGCAAACAGACTAGAAGAGCTTAATTACCGTTGCGTGTGGATGCAAGAAGCTGTTTCAAGACGTCCTTGAACCAGGCGGTCTGGTTGGCGAGAGACACCGGCACGAACCATGGTATCCCTCTGCTCTCGAGGGAAGCCATGTCGAGCGCCGTCGCTCCGCCCACCGCGAAATTCACGCCGCGCCGGAAGTTGTCCACGGTGTTGCCGGCGAGGTACTGCGTTGGCTGGGGCAGCCCCAGCGACTCCACTGTATATCCACAAACCACAAAACATTTATATTACTTGCGAGCAGGAAACGAAATCAACACATATATAGGTAATCTGAAACAGAAGTAAACGATCCTGCTTGTTCGTACCGATGAAGTCGATGACGAGGCGGCCGTCGGAAGCCCGGCCATTGGGCCCTCTGAAGTGGGTTTGGCCGTGAGGCGCCTTGGTGAAGAGTCCCCCGGCGGTGGCCGGGAGGATGGCCGAGTTCCCGGTGTCAGTGAGCGAGTCGCCGAAGGTGAAGACCCGGTCATAGCGAGTCTTGGCGGCACTGCCACCGGCAACAACGGCGAGGAGAAGGGCCCCTAGGAGGAGACGGGAAGATGGTGCCATTGCGATCGAGTAACTGGAGCCTGGCCGCGATCACTATTTATTCATTCCGTCCCTGTCCGTGGGTGTGCCGGCCACGTCTTCCACGTGCTAGCTTTTCACTCCAAAGTCAGAACATGGAGTTGCAGAAAAAAGGGTGGCCCAACAATAATCCTACTCGCCAGATCTTTAACAACCAAAAAAAAATGAACATAAAGTTCTTTAACAGCCACGAGGATCGGGAGCTGATTTTTATCTCATGGCATGTTTGATGCTGCGTGGGTGTGCCTGGCCACGTCCATGCATATCTTCCTTATTTGATTCTCCTCACATGGTAAATACTCCATACAATGTCAGCTGGAAACTGCATTACTATTCTGAGCACTGCAGGTGGGATGCACGTCGCTATTCTAATCGTAATTGTGATGCGGCTGTCCTGCCCATCCATGTGCACAGCATGGGTTTCGGCCGGCAAACAAACCTGCATCTGAGCAAGGGCATCCGCTGTATAAGGTGAGGTTTTGCCATAAGCTGCGTCCTATTTGCCCTATGAAATTCTCCCCCAATGTATAAGGTGAATTTAAGTTATAAGTCGGGACACACATGTCTTATCATACTACTATGCAAGAGATAGAGGAGAGATGATGTTATTTTTCTATTGCTTATGATAGACCACAGGCTTGATGTGCACCTTAAGCTTATGGATGGCCTTATTTTTCTCCACAACGTATAAGGTGTACTTTGCAACATGCCACATAGGAATTAAGGTGTGCCTTTTCTCACATTGTGGATGCCCTAAGTAAGATCATTGGCGGGCGAATTTGCTATGTACGTTATGTAGTATTACGTATACGTATTACAGTACTATGCATCTACTCTAGGGACAAACAAATCTACACTGTGACCTGATACTATTTAAATGTACCATCACATGTCATCCATGGAAGAAATATAAAGACTAACTTCTAACGAGCGGAGCGAGGCCCGACATCGTGGGCTTGGGCCGATGCTTGGGATAAGAATATGTAAAGAATCTAGGGTGGACTCAGGGCCCATACTAGATGGGCCATAGCCCGGTCCAGCCCAAGTATGCAAGGGACTAGGTAGTACGAATTATTTCTAAAATAGCCCATATTTAGAAACCCAAAACTGACATCTCAACTCATCCCATCAAATAAGCCAAATCTTCAGAAACCCAAAAGAACTCTCTAGGCGGTTTTTGAGATCTGCGCACTGCAGTTTCTACCCACAAAAATTCAGAAACTTGCTTATGCATAAGAAGAAACTTAAAAGAAGTCACCCTTAGTGAGTCCGAGATATCTTAAAAAGAGAGGCAGATGCTTGCTTGGCTCATCTTCACCGTGACAAAGAATCAAAAATGGGCACACCGATTCAAAGTACGACATATTCAGGAATGGGTAATAACATGATATATTTTCATATTATTGTAATTGGTAAAAACCATAAGAAAAAAAATCTTCCAGCTCGAGCAAGATGAAGGAAAAATAGTAGAACCGTCTAATTTGAAAATATTTATCTCTGAATTTTACAAGAAATTGTTTGGGGCGCCGGAGTGTGAGAAGATGCATTTTTCTATTATGGAAAAGAAGACCCCAGTATATGCTCCATATGTCATGAAGCTAATCTTGACCAAGGTTCCAAGTTTGGACCCTAGGGGTTTCACTCCACACAAGTTCAAGAAGCTTCAGGTTCTTACTCATGATGATGCTCCTGCTCATGCACCATTTGCTTCTACCGAGGAAGAGGATCCTGCTCTTCATTCTAGAGGGAAGAATTACATGCCCTCTTCTTATTCGGGTGTTGACCGTCTCTCTCCTCCCACCAAGGAAAAGGTGAAACAACTCAAATGGTTCCATAGGACTTTGCTTTGCATGCGGACGGTTATCCACAAGGAAAACCATAATCTTTATGTCCAGAACAAGAAGATGGAGGAACTTCGGGAGAAGAAGAAGTCTTCTAGTGCCGGTGAGAGCTCTGAGGAATGTGACCTATCGGACTCGACCATTCCATACAAAAAGTGGAACCACAAAGCTGTCAATTGGGCTGCGTTCAGTGACATTACCTCTCAGCCTTCCACCTCCAATGTGGTCAAAGGGAAGCATGCCACTGATGACGAGGAAGACTCCGAGTTTGATGGGGATGATGAGGACCAGGAGGATGAGAAATCCAAGTGATCTATCAGATCTGTAGCACCGCTCATCTGTCCCTTTTGGTGTTTTGATGCCAAAGGGGGAGAAGGTACTCTTGTAGGCCACGGGGATATGCAGGGTCGGGCACAAGCATTCGCTTTTACCATTTCTTAAGAGCTTGTGTGCCTTTAATTTGTGGTTTATGTTTGTTGAACCATTTTCTATTTTCCCCTTGTGTTGGTAAACTATGTGACTCTGTGGTATTTGTAATGAGACGTGGTATTATCGTCTATGGTTGAGATCACTATTCTAGAATGCTATAATATCCTCGATATATTCTCATTCGATATGCAAAAGGTATGATCTCCCCCATTTTTTAAAATTTTCTCTTGACTACCATGTTGTTGTTTCTCCTTAAGTTGGGTTTTGCACCTAGAAGTGGTGATTCCAAAATATTTAGGGAACACATTTTGGGGGAGCCTTTATTACCATATAACATGATTTTCAGTGTTTCTATATGCTTTATCTTTGCAAATCCTGGTGTTGTCATTTAACACCAAAAAGTGGGAGATTGAAATAACATTTATGTTCTCCCTATTTTGTTTTGAGTGTTAGATAACAACACTGATCACCTAACCTTGTTCCAAGTGCTAGAGGTAGTTAGGTTATACCAACACGAAAGCATAGCTAGCAAATAGCAAAAGAAGAGCAATTCTCTATCTGTCTGGAGTTTCCAAGTCGGAGACTCCGTTCTACCTGACCGGAGACTCTAGTAAGCCTGGACTGGATTCTTTCACCCGGAAACTCCGGCCATTCTCTGTGAAGCTAGTATTGCTACTTGGTGTTTCTCGCAGAGGCCTTGTCCTGAGTCTCCCCGGAATATGCCCGGAGACTCTGGCACCTTCGTGAATATTTTGGTGAATTTAACAGATGCCCGGTCCGGAGTGTCCCCGGAAACTCCGGCCTTCTTGATTTATTTGAAACATAAATATATATATACATACACAACTATAAAAAGAGCAAACATATTCATCGCTAGACGCACCCCGCCCCTAACGTACACAGAAGAGTGCGGACCAAATAAAGCCTTAGGATCAGCCCACTAGATGCGATCTAACCGTCAATATAATAAGCAGCATGTCCCCATGTGTACGTTTAGCACTTTCGGGGAGCGGACGAAAACTCTGCCCGCGTCTGGTCGTCTGCACCTAATAGTCCTGCATGCAAGACAAGGAAAGTATTAAAAAGTTGAGCAGGGCATCCATCACGGAAAATTAGCTTCTTCCCATATATTTTCTAATCTCTGGAATCTCGCTCCGCGATTCTCTCCCTATATCCAACGCGATCTTCTCGCCTACAACGGCGACACCATCTCGCGCGGGGTGCCTCCACCAGCCTCGATAGGAACGGCTGCATGTACCACCACCACCCACTTCGCCGACGCTCCCCTCTCCTCCTGTGGTATTTCGGTTTCTGATCCCGCGCCGCTCGTGCAGGTGGTTCTGGTGGGCGACGAGGGCACCCTGGCTGCCAAGGCGGAGCAGGCATGGCGCTGCTTGGGGAGTAGGAGGAGAGGCTGCTGTCGCGGTGGTGCGACTTGACTTCGAGGCATGCGACAAGGCGGCCGTGGGGTCAGCGTGCAGGCGTGCGGCCTCAACGCCCTGGTGAACTGCTGCTCCTACACTGACATACACATGCCCAATGCAGGATGCCCAAGCACAACTAATCGACATCCTAAGATGATTCTTCAGTTCGTCACTGAATCTTTCACTAAGCTTCAGATTGTACCATGCATGCATTAATTTTATCCCAAAATCACTTTCAACTATGAAAATTTGCTTGACCTTACAAGCAGGAGAAGTAGAAGATTGCCTCAGCATAACTGAAGACGAGCACAAGAAGACCATACAAGTCAATGTAACAACACTTTGGTTTCTCATCAAGGCGATCGCCAAGAGGTCCCAGGATACTCAGTATGGTGTAAATATTTATTGGTAAATATTTTACTCAGTGCTTGCAATTTTAATCTATACTACTACAAAAAGAGCAAACATATTCATCGCTAAACATAACCCGCCCCTAACGTACACAGAAGAGTGCGGACCAAATAAAGCCTTAGGATCAGCCCACTAGATGCGATCTAACCGTCGGTATAATAAGTATCATACTACAAGAAATGTGTTGATACATGACGTTCTCGCAATGACGGTGAATGATATCGTCATAAAGTTATGTTGATTCTGTGCCAAATCGTCGTTAGCCGTTAGAGGGGATCAAAACACCGAATTTTCACGACGATTTGGCTAAGAAACGTCGTAATTTTATAAAATGATATCGTCATGAACCATCAGGCCTTTATTTCTAACCATTCACGACAAATTTAAATGGTCATGATATAGCCCAATATGGATATGTTGATATGACTAGACGGGCACATCATCAACTTTGCCTAGGTGTCATGTCTATTGGATGGCCACATAATCAATTTCCAAATACATGTCATCTCCAGCTACTATCATTGACATGTGGGACCTATCCTCTAGCTATCATTGACATATGGGACCCGTCCAGCTAGACACACCTACCTGACATGTGGGACCCACAAGAAACCTGGACTCTTTTTTTTGAGTGTAAGCAGCCTGGCATGTCATTGACACGTGGGACCCGTCCAGCCATGTAATCTAACAGCACAGCGACCTGTCATGTGGGACCCGCAAGCAACATTTACTTGCCAACACAGCGACCTGGCATGTGGGACAGGAACACAACCTTACATGTGGGACCCGACAGCACTCAATGGTCAAATTCGTGACTAAAGTCGCAAAAATAGTGTGAGCGGGACTCGAACCCGCGACCTCACCATCTCCACCACACAGCCTAACCACTAGGCCAAACATCACTTGTTGAATACTAGTCGCACCGCATCTATTTGACTCGGCCACAAGCGAACTTGGGACACCAAACATGAGCACAAGAACTTGGGCCCACGCTCTACCTCCATCTCCGCGTGGGCTCAAATTCGACCTATGAAGCAAGCGCTGGCATGGGCTCTAACAAGGATGGCTCGAATTTTTTTTTCGTTTTTTCTGCTTTCATTTTCTATAATTTGAATTTGGCCTTCAAATTAACCGAAATCAATTTTAAGAAAAATAAAAAAATAACTTATAGTAATTATAGACTATTTGCAACCATTTAAAAAAATATACAATCATATCCATGAGCATATATTTTTTGAGACTTTAGTGGACTTTGAATTACGCTTTGGAGTCAAAACGGGGGACATGACCGTTCCTAGATAAGTGTTGAATATCGCAAAAAATGTATATCTCTGAAGAAATAGGTACTTTTGTATCTAAAAATGATTTTTACAAAAAATCATGAGCAAACTACGAGGCACCTATAGTTCAAATTTGGCCCAGTTTCACCTGAATCGGCAGAAATTTGTCTTTTTCAAAAGAGGTATATTTAAAACTCTTGAGAGGTAGAAATTTTTGTTATCTGAACATTAAATGTGGTATAATAGCCTTATAAATTTATTTAGTATAATTTTTCAACATATATTTGGTAGATGCTTCACAAAAAAACACGTTTTTAGCACTCCAAAAATGGAAAATGGTATTTTTATTCAATGAGAAATAAAAGTTTCTTCGTAAACATTGTTAGTTGTTCTATTATGCATGTTTTTGTAGAATATGGGCATATTTCAACAAACTATCCCATGGATGTGGCCATAACACTCGTCATTTGGCCCGAAACCCAAGAATCTTCGGGGGAGATAGCTCATTTATGTGAACACCTTTTCAACCCAATTGTCGTATTCCAAGTTTATTATTTTTGGTGGATACTAGGACATATATAAAGACACCACGCGAAGGCCTTGCTTCATTTTGTTATTTTTTGAATTTTCTAAGCCGATTTTAGGAAAAAGTCAAGACGGCGGGCATGACCGTTCATAGCTAGATGTTGAATATTTAAAAAATATTGGTATATCTATATTGAAATAGTTAGTTGTGTACCTAAAAATTATATTTACAAAAAATCATGAGCAAACTACAAGGCACCTATAGTTCAAATTTGGCCTGGTTTCACCGGAATCGGCAGAAATTTGTCTTTTTCAAAAGAGGTGTATTTTGAGCCATTGAGAGATACTAAATTTATTATTTGTAGATCAAATGTTACATAATATAATTAGAATTTTACTTTGTAGAATTCTGTAACATATTTTTGGTAGGTGCTTCAAAAAAAAACCTTTTTTGACACTCCGAAAATGGAAAATGATGTTTTTATTCAATGAAAAATAAAAGTTTCTTCGTGAATATTGTTAGTTGTTCCATTATTCATGGTTGTGTAGAATATGGGCACATTTCAACAAACTATGCCATGATTGTGGCCATAACATCCGTCATTTCGCCCGAAACCCAAGAATCTTCGTAGGAGATGGCTCGTTTCTATGAACACCTTTTCAACCCAGTTGTCTTATTCCAAGTTTATTATTTTTGGTGGATACTAGGACATATATAATGACACCACGCGAAGGCCTTGCATCATTTCGATTTTTTTTTGAATTTTCTAGAATTTTCTAAGCCGGTTTAGGAAAAAGTCAAGACGGCGGGCATGACCGTTGTATCTGGAGGTTGAATATGATAAAATACTGATATATCTCTAAATAGGTAGGTTGTGTACCTAAAAAATTTTTACAAAAAATCATGAGCAAGCTACGAGGCACCTGTAGTTCAAATTTGGCCCGGTTTCAGCGGAATCGGCAGAAATTTGTCTATTTCAAAAGAGGTGTATTTTGAGCTATTGAGAGGTAGTAAATTTGTTATTTGTAGATTAAATATGACATAATATATTTAGAATTTTACTTTGTACAATTCTGTAACATATTTTTGGTAGGTGCTTCACAGAAAAAAACCTTTTTTGACACTCCGGTAATAGAAAATGATGTTTTTATTCAATGAAAAATAAAAGTTTCTCCGTGAATATTGTCTGTTGTTCCATTATGCATGGTTGTGTAGAATATGGGCACATTTCAACAAACTATGCCATGATTGTGGCCATAACATCCGTCATTTCGCCCGAAACCCAAGAATCTTCGTAGGAGATGGCTCATTTCTATGAACACCTTTTCAACCCAGTTGCCGTATTCCAAGTTTATTATTTTGGTGGATACTATGACATATATAATGACACCACGCGAAGACCTTGCATCATTTCGATTTTTTTTGAATTTTCTAGAATTTTTCTAAGCCGGTTTTAGGAAAAAGTCAAGACGGCGGGCATGACCGTTCGTAGCTAGAGGTTGAATATTGATAAAATACTGGTATATCTCAATTGAAATAGGTAGTTGTATACCTAAAAATTATTTTTACAAAAAATCATGAGCAAGCTACGAGGCACCTGCAGTTCAATTTGTCCCGGTTTCAGCGGAATCGGCAGAAATTTGTCTATTTCAAAATAGGTGTATTTTGAGACATTTAGAGGTAGTATATTTGTTATTTGTAGATCAAATATGACATAATATATTTATAATTTACTTTGTACAATTCGGTAACATATTTTTGGTAGGCGCTTCACAAAAAAGCCCCTTTTTGACACTCCGAAAATGGAAAATGATGTTTTTATTCAATGAAAAATAAAAGTTTCTTCGTGAATATTGTTAGTTGTTCCATTATGCATGGTTGTGTAGAATATGGGCACATTTCAACAAACTATGCCATGATTGTGGCCATAACATCCGTCATTTCGTCCGAAACCCAAGAATCTTCGTAGGAGATGGCTCATTTCTATGAACACCTTTTCAACCCAGTTGTATTATTCCAAGTTTATTATTTTTGGTGGATACTAGGACATATATAATGACACCACGCGAAGGCCTTGCATCATTTCGAATTTTTTTTGAATTTTCTAAGCCGGTTTTAGGAAAAAGTCAAGACGGCGGGCATGACCGTTCGTATCTGGAGGTTGAATATTGATAAAATACTGATATATCTCTATTGAAATAGGTAGTTGTGTACCTAAAATTTTTTTTTACAAAAAATCATGAGCAAGCTACGAGGCACCTTTAGTTCAAATTTGGCCCGGTTTCAGCGGAATCGGCAGAAATTTGTCTATTTCAAAAGAGGTGTATTTTGAGCTATTGAGAGGTAGTAAGTTTGTTATTTGTAGATCAAATATGACATAATATATTTAGAATTTTACTTTGTACAATTCTGTAACATATTTTCGGTAGATGCTTCACAAAAAAACCCTTTTTTGACACTCCGAAAATGGAAAATGATGTTTTTATTCAACGAAAAATAAAACTTTCTTTGTCAACATTGTCCGTTGTTCCAAGATGCATGTTTGTGTAAAATATAGGAAAATTTTAACAAACTATGTCATGCATGTGGACATCACATTTGTTATTTTTGCATTAACCTTCGTAGAGTCGACCGCGAGATAAAGAGGGATTTACAATGGACAAAATGCGGGGATAAAGTATGCCATTTGATGACGATTGAGTAGAGGGGTCAAATTTTAACTACATGTATCTCGCGATCCTTGGAGTAAACAACAATGTGTTCCCCGAGACATCATTGTTGCTAGCGATGATAGACAATGTTTTTGTCGTTTCTCGATTAAAAAAATCTATCAATTTAGAGGAATATAAATTTTTGAAACTTATTATACATGAGTACAACTTAACTTTATGCCCATAAGAAGTTTTACGTTAAATAGAAAATTAATATACATAAATATTGCACTTGGCTTTAAATAAGGCAGTCAATATGGGACCTCGAAGCCTCGGGCCCGGTGGCAGCCACACTAGCTTGCGAAAATATGCCCGCGGTGAATTGAGCGCCATCCCCCCGCTATCCGCGCCTTTGCGAAATTTCCAGGCCCGCACCACACTCTCCTCCCCTAACCCTAGTCGCACTCGCACCGCACTCTCCTCCCCTAACCGTAGCCGCCATTTCCCATCCCCTCCCCTCCCCTCCACATCCGCTAGGCTCTCCGACTCCAACTCAGATCTCTCGCCGCCGCCGCTAGGCTCCAGATCGCGAAATCTAGGCTCTCTCCCTGCCGCTAATCCTCTCTTCCCCGACAACACCGCCTCCCTCGTTCCCCTACTTCGGATGCCACAGCGCCACGCCACCGCCGCACCCCCTTGACAGGAAAGAACGAGGAGTCGTGGAAGGAGGGCCTGATCCGCGGTATGGCGGTGCTGGTGAAGCACGGCGTGCTAGACGTCGGCGACTCCTACGGCTAAGTCCTCGAAGGCGCTCACAAGATCCTCGGCAAGGACGACGGCGTCGCCTTCCATCTCGTCAGCGCCACCGCACCCGACCCCGTAAGCCTTTCCTTTACCCTCTCTCCTCCTGCTGGTGAACGTGCTACGCAAGGACGTCGCCGACCCCGCCGCTTCTATTGAGATGCAGGTACACCGCAAGAAGATCCAGCACGACGAGAAGAACATCCCCGATGCAGGTCCTACCGTGGTCACTGGATGTGCCTCGTGGTCATGGGATCAGCACCGCAGCAAGCCTTGGTGTGGGATCCTCCTCTCCGAGATGGCCGCCATGGGATCCCCTCTTCTCCCACGAGGACGCCGCCGGGTCCCCCTCCTCTTCAACAGCAACGCCTCCGGATCCGCTCATCCACCGGATCGAGGGCGGCGACTTCCTGAACCCGAGGGTCACAACTTCCTCTCCAAGCTCTGCTTCGAGAAGGTATATAGCTCAGAAGATTGATCTAACAAGGTTGACCCTGTGGTTACTATTTAGGTCATTGTCCAACACTAGATTGATCTAATAGAAGATGAGAACAAAGTAGTGAACCTGTTTTGTTGTTCTCTTTGACGCATAGCATAGTATGTTTTAACGACTCTTTGTGTGCATGTCAAGGCGTCTATTGCTTTTACCAATTGAATGTGAATTGCTGTTTCCATGATGCAAGCTTAGCTTAGCTTAGTTCTTCTGGTTGTACTCGCAGAGCTCGTGATGTGCAATTTCCTGGTCGTCGAACTCCGCCTCAACATCAACACTCCTGGCATGGATGGTAATTTTTGTTCGTCACTAGCACCGTTTTGACTGGAAAGTGCCGGATTGATGCGTGCCTCTGGTTCAGAGTAACATGGGCACTGAGTGAATTTTTGTTTATTTTGTTTCTGAGAACATTTGCTGAAAGTTTGTTGCAGTGACTCTGGTTGTTTTGGAGTGTCATTGGTAGTTAATTTTTCTAAGCGCCTCTGTTCATCACTGCAACCCTAAATGAGTCTCCTTGGTTTATTTGGATCATCTGTATATGTCTAGTAACATACATGCTTGTTATTGAGCTGATTTGCTTGATCTATTTGTGATCTGTTGTCTTTGTGTGATGATGGTCTTGCTTCAGCAGCTAGACAAACAGTCAAATATGCTTGTACAGTTTCAGCTGTTGTATTGTGTGATATATAGGGATACTAGACAGGACTTGCATCTGGTTACACTAATGTACTCGAGTTTTGCTGGCATATACTCCCCAGCCATATCACGGATGCAATAGATAGAAAATTCCAACAACAGCTGCACTAGTTGGGGACATAGAACAGCAAGGTGTGCTCAACATTTAGCTTTTTGTTTTGGGTTTCTTAATGTACTTCGATCTGTTCCGCGCTGTACCAGGTGAAGCAGGGCGGCCGGTGCTTCGATCTGTTCCGCGCTGCAGGTTTCGAGATGAAGGCCAAGGTGAGCATGAATCACCCCGTCTGATCCCGTCATCTCCGGTGTTCCCAGTTCGATTTCCTGCTGTTTAGCTTGCGTGTTCGAGCGGTTCTGCGTCTAGTCTGACTCGATTTGTTGTTGGCTTTTTTGCTGCTGCGTGTAGGCTCACGGTGAAGAAGACAAGGGCCGAGAAGGACCACAACAAGCCCAAGCGTCCCCTGAGCGCCTTCTTCATCTTCATGTAAGAAGCCTCCTCCCAGATCTGCTTCCCACAGTTCGTGATTCGGTTTCGGTTTGTTTTTGCTGTGGTGTGGTGTTTCTGATGGATGTTTTGGGCTTGGTTCCCCTTCTCCAGGGAGGGCTCCAGGAAGGACTACAAGGAGAAGCACCCCAACAACAAGAAGGTCACCGTGGTAAGCGCCCCCGTTCCCCGCCGTTTCTCTTCCAGTTTCGTTCATAGTGCTGCGATGGATTTGCGTTGTGAGTTTTGAATAGCTCTTTGCCATTCTGCTACATGAGTACCGTGAAGCACTCCAAGAGGTTTCTATTTTTCAGTATCGCTGTCATTATTTGCTAAATTTAGCAAACAATTTTTACTCTGTTAAATGTTGGTCGAATCTGGAAACATGGATCCTTTAAAATATATGTAGGGTGGTATGAATGCAGATATGGTTGGTTCTTTTGGTAATGACAAAGAAAAATGATGTACTGTTTGTTCTACATTTTTTCTGCAGATGGAAGGGATTCCTTCTAAAGTGAGAAGTCTAAAAAATGAATCTGATGTTAGGCAAGCTGTATAGGATATCCAGAAATAACCGTGCTGCGGCCATTTGTTATAAAGAGTGTTTGAGGTACAAACTTACCAAAGGATTTTCTTCTTCGATCATCGGTTATATAACTAGATAATCATACTATATAACATTTTCATCTATAGCTGATATGATGATCCTAAGAATGTATCAGATGCTCAGTAGCTAAGATTTACTTGCAGCCATCCCATGCATGGTACCAGTAGTAGCGTTTTCATCCCATGCATGGTACCAGTACATGTATTGTTCTGATGATATGATCTAAGAATGTATCAGATGCTCAATAGCTAAGATTTACTTGCAGCCATCCCATACCAGTACATGTACTGTTCTGATGATATGATCTATTGTGTTCTGCCTCCTAGTCAGCACTCTCCTAACTAATTTAGTTTAATGCATTATTTTCTTGTGGTTGTTCTAAATTCGTGATTGCAATTAACTTGAGCTGGAGCCTTTTCAAATTGGAAGGCATAAGTGTGTTTAAAGCAAGTTATTTTGTTGTTGCATCCTTTGATAGGTTAGATAATATAGTCGGTCTAATTTCAAGGAGGACTTGTTGCTGTGGAAATGCAGTATTAGATTTAGTCTGCTAGGTGTTCCAATGCTTGTACCGGTGTTGTACCTTTTTTACCAAAAAATAATTGTCTGATTTTCTTTGCTGTATCTTTGGTGTTTTTGCAGGTTGACCCGATACAAGAACTCAAGGATGGAATGAAGGGCATGAAAGGAGCTCACATTACTCTACATGTTGTTGAAGTACACTGCATCTTCTGATGATCGATTCAGCTCATGATCCTGAATAAGTTATGCATATATCGTACAGCTTGAATGGATGTTCCTTGCTATTTATGTAACACTGAATGTAATGTTCCTGTTTATACACTAGTGTCCTGCAGTCCTGAAGTTTGCTGATAAGTTGCATGAATGCTGAAATTTATGTTCATGTGTAATTTGATTTCTTATTCAAATTCGTTGATATATTCGATTGAAATGTGTACCTGGAGAGAGAAGAAAAAAAATGTCCTCTTATCCTGTGCATTAAGAACTAGAGGCCCAGAAGTTAGTGGATTGCTAAAAGGCCCATGCTTGGCAGAAGCAATGTGCTAAATACTCAGAATGGACTGAAATATATGGGCTCGAAAAGGCCACAACCCAAATAATAGTAAAATGAATACTTTCTAAAATTTAAAAACAAAAAGATCATACGGAGGCCGAGGCCCGTAGATGAAAAATGCCGAGGCCCAAGTTAGAAAAGGACCAGCAACGGCCAAGTTATTGGGCTAGGCCCACGCAGACCAACAAAATGGACTGGGCTGAATTATGTCCACGACGATTTCATTTCGTCACTATTATGCCACGTAGGATAGGCCACGTCAGAGCTGAGCTGTCCTTGCTGGATTACTCACGACGATTTTTTATCGTCATAGATTAATAACGTTCCTGTATCGTCGTGGATGTCCATGACGATTCCTACAAAATCGTCGTGGTGAACCATTACTGACGCTCGGTTTTCAACGATTTGGTTTTCGTCATAAGATCGTCATGGATGAAATTTGGTGACGATTTTGTGATGAAAATTGAGCATCATGTATCAGCATATTTCTTGTATCCCCATGTGTACGTTTAGCAGTTTCGGGGAGCGGACGAAAACTCTGCCCGCGTCTGGCCGTCTGCACCTAATAGTCCTGCATGCAAGGCAAGGAAAGTATTAAAAGTTGAGCAGGGCATCTATCATGGAAAATTAGCTTGTGACCATATCTTTTCTAATCTCTGGAATCTCGCTCCGTGATTCTCTTCCTATATCCAACGCGATCTTCTCGCCTACAACGGCGACACCGTCTCGCGCGGGGTGTCGCCACCAGCCTCGACAGGAACGGCTGCATGTACCACCACCACCCACTTCGCCGACGCTCCCCTCTCCTCCTGCGGTATTTCGGTATCTGATCCCCCGCCGCTCGTGCAGGTGGTTCTGCTGGGCGATGAGGGCACCCTGGCCGTGAGGGCGGAGCAGGCGTGGCGCTGCTCGGGGAGTAGGAAGAGAGGCTGCTGTCGCGGTGGTGCGACTTGACTTCGAGGCATGCGACAAGGCGGCCGGGGTCAGCGTGCAGGCGTGCGGCCTCAACGCCATGGTGAACTGCTGCTCCTACAAGGGCATGCTTATGCTTACAATGACATACACATGCCCAATGCAGGATGCCCAAGCACAACTAATCGACATCCTAAGATGATTCTTCAGTTCGTCACTGAATCTTTCACTAAGCTTCAGATAGTACCATGCATGCATTAATTTCATCCCCAAATCACTTTCAACTATGAAATTTGCTTGGCGTTACAAGCAGGAGAAGTAGAAGATTTCCTCGGCATAACTGAATACGAGCACAAGAAGACCATACAAGTCAATGTAACAACACTTTGGTTTCTCATCAAGGCGATCGCCAAGAGGTCCCAGGATACTCAGTTTGGTGTAAATATTTCTTGGTAAATATTTTACTCAGTGCTTGCAATTTTAATCTATACTACTACAAAAAGAGCAAACATATTCATCGCTAAACACAACCCGCCCCTAACGTACACAGAAGAGTGCGGGTCAAACAAAGCCTTAGGATCAGCCCACTAGATGCGATCTAACCGTCATAATAAGTAGCATGTCCCCATGTGTACGTTTAGCAGTTTCGGGGAGCGGACGAAAACTCTGCCCGCGTATGGCCGTCTGCACCTAATAGTCCTGCATGCAAGGCAAGGAAAGTATTAAAAGTTGAGGAGGGCATCTATCACGGAAAATTAGCTTATGACCATATCTTTTCTAATCTCTGGAATCTCGCTCCGTGATTCTCTTCCTATAAACCAACGCGATCTTCTCGCCTACAACGGCGACACCGTCTCACGCGGGGTATCGCCACCAGCCTCGACAGGAACGGCTGCATGTACCACCACCACCCACTTCGCGATGATCCCCTCTCCTCCTGTGGTATTTCGGTTTCTGATCCCGCGCCGCTCGTGCAGGTGGTTCTGCTGGCGACGAGGGCACCCTGGCCGCGAGGGCGGAGCAGGCGTGGCGCTGCTCGGGAGTAGGAGGAGAGGCTGCTGTCGCGGTGGTGCGACTTGACTTCGAGGCATGCGACAAGGGCCGTGGGGTCAGCGTGCAGGCGTGCGGCCTCAACGCCCTGGTGAACTGCTGCTCCTACAAGGGCATGCTTATGCTTACACTGACATACACATGCCCAAATGCAGGATGCCCAACCACAACTAATCGACATCCTAAGATGATTGTTCAGTTCGTCACTGAATCTTTCACTAAGCTTCAGATTGTACCATGCATGCATTAATGTCATCCCAAAATCACTTTCAACTATGAAAATTTGGTTGACCTTACAAGCAGGAGAAGT
Organism: Alopecurus myosuroides; assembly: GCA_028641055.1. Classification (NCBI taxonomy): domain Eukaryota; kingdom Viridiplantae; phylum Streptophyta; class Magnoliopsida; order Poales; family Poaceae; genus Alopecurus; species Alopecurus myosuroides. The sequence goes on along the minus strand of JAPCYS010003277.1, from coordinate 4,421 downwards.
AGAAGATTGCCTCGGCATAACTGAAGACGAGCACAAGAAGACCATACAGGTCAATGTAAAAACACTTTGGTTTCTCATCAAGGCGATCGCCAAGAGGTCCCAGGATACTCAGCATGGTGGTTCTATACTGTAAATATTTCTTGGTAAATATTTTACTCAGTGCTTGCAATTTTAATCTATACTACTAAAAAAGAGCAAACATATTCATCGCTAAACACAACCAGCCCCTAACGTACACAGAAGAGTGCGGACCAAATAAAGCCTTAGGATCAGCCCACTAGATGCGATCTAACTGTCAGTATAATAAATAGCATGTCCTCATGTGTACGTTTAGCAGTTTCGCGGAGCGGACGAAAACTCTGCCCGCGTCTGGACGTCTGCACCTAATAGTCCTGCATGCAAGGAAAGTATTAAAAGTTGAGCAGGGCATCTATCACGGAAAATTAGCTTATGACCATATCTTTTCTAATCTCTGGAATCTCGCTCTATGATTTTCTTCCTATATCCAACGCGATCTTCTCGCCTACAACGGCGACACCGTCTCGCACAGGGTGTTGCCACCAGCCTCGACAGGAACGGCTGCATGTACCACCACCACCCACTTCGTCGACGCTCCCCTCTCCTCCTGTGGTATTTCGGTTTCTAATCCCGCGCCGCTCGTGCAGGTGGTTCTGCTGGGCGACGAGGGCACCCTGGCCGCGAGGGCGGAGCAGGCGTGGTGCTGCTCGGGGAGTAGGAGTAGAGGCTGTTGTCGCGGTGGTGCGACTTGACTTCAAGGCATGCGACAAGGCGGCCGTGGGGTCAGCGTGCAGGCGTGCGGCCTCAACGCCCTGGTGAACTACTGCTCCTACAGGGGCATGCTTATGATTACACTGACATACACATGCCCAATGCAGGATGCCCAAGCACAACTAATCGACATCCTAAGATGATTCTTCAGTTCTTCACTGAATCTTTCACTAAGCTTCAGATTGTACCATGCATGCATTAATTTCATCCCAAAATCACTTTCAACTATGAAAATTTGCTTGACCTTACAAGCAGGAGAAATAGAAGATTGCCTTGGCATAACTGAAGACGAGCACAAGAATACCATACAAGTCAATGTAACAAGACTTTTTTTTCTCATCAAGGCGATCGCCAAGAGGTCCCAGGATACTCAGCATGGTGGTTCTATACTGTAAATATTTCTTGGTAAATATTTTACTCAGTGCTTGCAATTTTAATCTATACTACTACAAAAAGAGCAAACATATTCATCGCTAAACACAACCCGCCCCTAACGTACACAGAAGAGTGAGGACCAAATAAAGCCTTAGGATCAACCCACTAGATGCGATCTAACTGTCAGTATAATAAGTAGCATGTCCCCATGTGTACGTTTAGCAGTTTCGGGGAGCGGACGAAAACTCTGCCCGCGTCTGGACGTCTGCACCTAATAGTCCTGCATGCAAGGAAAGTATTAAAAGTTGAGCAGGGCATCTATCACGGAAAATTAGCTTATGACCATATCTTTTCTAATCTCTAGAATCTCGCTCTGTGATTTTCTTCCTATATCCAACGCGATCTTCTCGCCTACAACGGCGACACCGTCTCGTGCTGGGTGTCGCCACTAGCCTCGACAGGAACGGCTACATGTACCACCACCACCCACTTCGCCGACGCTCCCCTCTCCTCCTGTGGTATTTCTGTTTCTGATCCCGCGCCGCTCGTGCAGGTGGTTCTGCTGGGTGACGAGGGCACCCTGGCCGCCAGGGCGGAGCAGGCGTGGCGCTGCTCGGGGAGTAGGAGGAGAGGCTGCCGTCGCGGTGGTGCGACTTGACTTCGAGGCATGCGACAAGGCGGACGTGGGGTCAGCGTGCAGGCGTGCGGCCTCAACGCCATGGTGAACTGCTGCTCCTACAAGGGCATGCTTATGCTGACACTGACATACACAAGCCCAATGCAGGATTCCCAAGCACAACTAATCGGCATCCTAAGATGATTCATCAGTTCGTCACTGAATATTTCACTAAGCTTCAGATTGTACCATGCATGCATTAATTTCATCCCAAAATCTCTTTCAACTATGAAAATTTGCTTGACCTTACAAGCAGGAGAAGTAGAAGATTGCCTCGACATAACCGAAGACGAGCAGAAGAAGACCATACAAGTCAATGTAACAACACTTTGGTTTCTCATCAAGGCGATCGCGAAGAGATCCCAGGATACTCAGTATGGTGGTTCTATAGTGTAAATATTTCTTGGTAAATATTTTACTCAGTGCTTGCAATTTTAATATGTAACTTGGTACAAAGGGATCATGACAACTAAAAATGATGTCTATTTCGATTTATGTGTATGTATTCGACAAATATTTACTACTTTACAATACTTGAGAAGTACCACTCGGGTCATCTATAGGAAAGATGAAGGGAGTTACAAGTATGCAGATGCATTAGATAATGTTAGAAAAATATTTGTAGTATGAAGAAATATCGAAATTGTTGTACCACCGACATTAGTTGTCCGATTGTTCTACGACACTAGAATTCTACGTTCCTTATTGATAAGCTCATGCCATCCATCGGACACAGCGCTCCTGTCGGGCAATCGTCAGAAACAAATGATCGGACGCATAACATTGCTCAACAATATAGTCATAGATTCAAGTTTTAAATGACAATATGGGTGGGTCATCTTATGCACTTGTGGAGTCCGGAATACAAAAATGTGATTTTAATTTTTTGAGCATGGTTTTTACCCCATAAATAAAGTTGTTGCCAAATTGTACCGTTGTCAATTGGCTACACAACTGGCATGTGGCTCTGCCCGCTGCTCTTATGTCAACTCATATAGTAATGTGCATACTATATTTTCTTTTGATGTGTCTTTTGTCTAATTTTTCCTCTTTTTATTTTAACCATGAAAAGGCCGCGCAACCGGGACTAGATATGCGCGACTAAAGACACCCCCCTATAGTCGCGCCACTTACGGACCGCGGCTAAAGGCCCGTCCACGTGGGCGGGTGGCGTGCGCCGGGGGCGGGGGACCTTTAGTCCCGGTTGGCCACACGAACCGGGACTACATGCTTTTTCGTTATTTCTTTAATTCATTTGGGGTTTCTAATTATTTTTCACTCCCTTTTTTTCACTCCCATTTTGTCACTCGTTTTTTTTCAGAATTTTTATTATTTGCTTAGTGTCTAACTACAATTATCTCTAGTTAAATTTCTTACTCGTGGTCAAACTTCCCGCTCGGTCACCCATCCTCCACTACTCTAGCACTAGCACGCTTAACTTCCGAGTTCCATCCCGTTCCGCATCCAGGAGTTTCGCACGCATGTATGTGATACTAATATCATATCAATCCTATTAACATGTTGGTCGATGCCACATTTCTTTATTGTCTGAATTTCAAATAAATCTTTTGATAAACAAAAGTAATGATGTAATTAATAATTTTGAATAAATAAATAAACATTAACTTTTTAATTTGTATTATTTCTAAAAAATATTCAAAAAAATAAAACTAAAACATTTTAAAATCTTAAAAATACAATTAATATATCAAAATATTCAGAAAAATAAAACTAATTCATTTTAAAATCTTAAAAATACTACTCCCTCCGTCCCAAATTACAAGGCGCCCTTTAATTTCGCTGGTCAACGGTGTTCAACTTTGACCATATTTTTTTCTTATAACATATCCATAAAATTGGTAGTAAGATATATGAAATGAAAGAATTTTATAAGACGAATGCAGCTATACCATTTATACGTTCTGATTCCATATAATTTATTATATATTGGTGGTCAATGTTGACCATCAAAGACCAGCATAAAAATAGCGCGCCTTGTATTTTGGGACGGAGGGAGTATTAATATATCAAAATATTCAGAAAAATAAAACTAATACATTTTAAAATCTTAAAAATAAAAATAATATATCAAAAAATTCAGGAAAATAAAACTAATTCATTTTCCCGTTTCCTAAATGCAAAATAAAATCTAATAAAATTCATGAACCAAACCATATGAAATCTAAACCATATAAAATTTGCAGATCCAAGTTCAAACAACCAAATGAAAATACCATCCTTTTTAATAAAAGACCAGTAGGCTCTTCTATTAGTTTTAGAATGAGTTCAAAAATGTATTTGAAGTAAATCCAACTGGATGAGTTTGGTATTGACTAGATCTATGTTTTCCTGGCTTAGATTAATTTAGAAACGGTAGTTTTTCTGTTTTGTTTTCTTGATGTGTTATTGTTTGTTTTCTTGATGTGTTTTTGTTTGTTTGTTTTGATATGTGTGTTTGACATAATATAGAAATAATATAGCTACGAATTAATATAGAAATAATATCCATTACATAATAATATATATGCATTACATACTAATATATCCATTACATGCATATATCGAACGCAAGATGCGGTAC
>JAPCYS010003539.1:0-58989 GCA_028641055.1 Alopecurus myosuroides | reverse complement strand
AAGGCTCACAAAGCTTTGGAAAGCCAACACTCATCCCTCAAAGAGTTGCATAAACAACTCCAAACTCAACTTAATCAACCTAACCATCCTAGCACCTCTACTTCTTCTTGTTATCATGCAAATATTATTGAGGAAAATGCTAGGTTGAAGGATGAGCTAGCAAGGCTCAAGGGCAAAGGCACACATGTTGAAAAGGTTGTGTTCTCTACCCCACAAGTGGTTGCCCCGTGCTCTAATGTGGTCATTGTTAGACCACAATTGAGTGCTCCAAGGAAACAAGTGGGAAAGCAAGGTCTTGGCTATGTAGCCAAGAAGAAGAACAAGAAGAAGACCCACAATGGTGCTTCGGGTGGCATTGTCATTAGGACAACCCTACCCCTAGAACACCCGCTCAAGCAAACAATGTAGCTTCGAGTAGTAGTGTCATTAGGGACAACACTACTCGTAGCACATCCGCAGGAACTAACGATCCACACCAATGTTGATTATTATGGTGTTGTGCAAGCTAAATATGTTGGTCCTATTGAGGGTTTCATTGACTATACTATTTGGGTTCCAAATACCCTTGTTGCTAATATGAAGGGACCCATCTTGGGTCCTAACTCTATTCAATGATCTCTTGCAGGGCTATGCTTCCGGTGGGAATAAATGGATTCTCGATAGTGGATGCACTAATCATATGACCGGAAGCAAAGAGCTTGTGACGGAGTTGCGACCAAATGACATCCAAGCAACCGTCACTTATGGAGACTCGTCCAAGTCTAAGGTATCCGGGTTCGGCAAGGTTCTGGTGGATCCCGATATAACTATCGTGAACGTCATGCTTGTCGAATCCCTTGGTTACAATTTACTTTCCGTCCGCTCTCTTGGAAATATGGGTTTTTCCGTCTTTTTCGATGGTGATATTGTGGTCCTTTTGAGGAGCAAGACTCTTGACGTCGCTCACGTGGGACATGTTGAAAATGAGTTGTTCGTGGTGGACTTTTTGAAGTCAACCAACTCTCAAGCAATGTGCCTTTTCGGGAAGGCGGACTTGGGATGGTTGTGGCATCGCCGCCTATCCCATGTCAACATGAGAACTTTGCAAAGTCTTCACAAAGGTGGCCTTATTGTCGGACTAAAAGAAAAAATGTTTCCTTTGCAAAGGATCGCGTTTGTAGGTCGTGTGTTGTAACATCCCAAGTATGAAAATACCCCTAGAATGTTTTGTTTCTTGTTTTAATTCAAGTATTGCATCATGTCATCATGTTTAATTATTTGTTTGCATTTGTTCACTATTTGTTTTGCATCTGTTTTATCTTGTTTTCATAATGAAACTCAAACAAATTCAAATGGTTATTTCATACTTGCTCTGTTACAACTTTTGGAATAAAAATCACAAACAACCAATTTGTTTCACTTTATTCCATATTGATCCACTAATAAAATGGTGCTTTTTATTTCCACTAATTAATTCCAAATGGGTTTCAAATTCAAAGCAAATCATGTACATCACCTAATTTGGAAATTATAAAAAATACCACACCATTCTAATGTTTTGATCCACCTAATAATAGGGGTCACCCTAATAAAAACCTTGTTTTCCATATTAAGTCATTAATTAACAACCATTTTAATTTCCAAATCCCCTTCAAATTCAAATCAAATGCATCAGGCAGAACCAATTTGAACTTATGAACCCTATCTAAACCAATCAACTAATTTAACCAAGTTAATAGTAGGGTTCACCCTATTAAACTTGTTGTTTTCAAAAATAAATCAATTAGTTTGCAATATATTCCAATTCAAACCATTTTGCAAAAACAGCAACTAAATTTGAATTTCCAGAAACTTAAGTTGTAAAGTGGTAGATATTGAACTAACCAACCCACCTGAATTTTTCCAAAATTTTAGAAACTCAAAACCTTATCAAATTCTTCCAATTCTCATTGCTACAAAAAAAACAGAAAAAGCAAAATAGAAAAAAAAACGCGCGCGGCAGCTAGCCTAGCACCGCCAGCCCACCTCTTTAGCGTGGCCCAGCCCGCTAAAACCCCTGCGTACCAGTTCGATTAGACGAACCCGTCGTCATCCTCGTGTACGGCACGAAATCCGTCGGTGCCACGTACGCCACCGTGCCGCGCCGACGGCATCCATCGGCTTCCGCGCCCTATAAGAACCCCACGGAGCCCTAGGGCGCAGCACCCAACCCTAGCCACCCTAGCCCCTCTCTCGCGCCGCCATTTCCCTCTCTCCCGGCGCGTTCTCCCTCTCTAAATCTCTCGCCGGAGAGGGAGCTCTCTGAACCTCCCATGGCAGCCGCCGCTACCGAGCCTTTCCTTCCTCGTTGATCGCAGAAACGGAACCACCGTCAACTCCTCAACCTGTTGGACACCTGCACGAGCCCAGTTATCCTCGGTAGCCGCCCCGCCATCCACGTCGCTGCCGCTCGCCGTCGAGCTCCTCCACGGAAACCTCCCGGTGAGCCACGATCTACTCCTTCCTCCTCCCCTCTGTTACCCTCTGCATCCGCTGCACCACCAGGTCCACGCATCCAGCACCACGGCACAGCAGCACCAGCACATCGAGCACGGCGATCACCGTTGATCACCGCCGGGCCACTGTCCAAGTTTCAGTTTTTGGTTCGTCAGTTAAATGTATATCCGCGAGCAGTACCTCAACTTGTCCGCGCGTGGCTTACTGACAACAAAACGCAAGCAGCGCAGCTGGTTCAGTAACGCGCGCACGAGCGGGAGGTGCAGGGATCGAGTCCTGCCCTCGCAGGATAAAATTCCAAAACTTTTTCCACCTCCACGCTGACAGGGAGGGCCCCCTGTCAGCCACACAACAGCCACGTGTGCACGCGCAGACCCGGCCCCCCCTGGCAGTGTCTGGGTAGTATAATGTGCGTATAAAAAGTTTTAAACATTTTCTGTAATAAAAAACTAGTCCTTTATTTTAACAGATTGGCCCCTGGTTTTAAAAACCTAATAACTTTAGTTTTATTAATCCAAAAAATGAAAATAAAATATGTGTGCTAGTCTAAAATTAAATTCTCTATCTTTTGGTATCATTTTTTTTCTGTTTTGAAATTTCAAAATGCAATTCAAATTTGAATTCAAATAATTCAAATGCAATTTGCTAAATTCAATAACTAATTCATTATTAATCCAATAAATGCAAATAAAATATGTTTTCCATACCATTTTGAATAACCTATTCAAATATAAATTTTGTTTAATGGTTTGAATAATTTAAATTGCCTAAATAATTTAAACCTTATTTAATTCATTTAAATTTGATAAAATCATAACTTGCTCCAAATACACTATTTTTGAACATGCAAAATATGTTTTCAAACTAGAAAAATATGAACTTTTCAACTATAAATTTGAATTTATGTTTTGAATAAATAAAATTCAAATAATATTCAAACTTGTCTTAAATTCATTTAAAACTTGTTTAATATCGTTTAAGTCATAATAAATTCATCCTAACTCCTATTTCAAAATTTCAAACATGTAATCCAACTAAAATTTGATGTTCTTTTCAAATATAAATTTTGTTAATTGTTTTGCACACTTTAACTTGATGAAAACAACAATTGTTTGTGTGACATGTTTAAGTAACCCAAAATTTCTAAACTTAATAAATGATTTCCAAACTTGTTAGATTCCTTTAACACTTGCATCTATTGTTGTTATTTTGTTGTTATCATCATGCATGCATCATGGTAATCAATTTTCACATGGTAACTAAATTGTAGATCATTTGTTTCCACTTAATCAATGGACCTTTGCCATATGCAATCCAATTGCATATGGGTCCATTTAAATTGTGTTATCATGTTAGCTAGTTTATTTTGATGCAACCATTAACTTGACATGCATCATCCCATGATTGTGCACTATGCCATGATATTGATTGTTTATATTTCTGTCTTGGTTGTTTGCTTCTTCTCGAATAGACGACGACATTGAGACAGATCTTTACAGCACCCCTTCTGAGGATCTAGCTCAGTACCCGGCTGCTGAGTTTGCAGGCAAGTTATCACTCACATAAACCATAGTGTTCCTTTCAACCCTGGTTACCGATACTTTCCGTTGTCTATTCCTGCTAGCCTTAGTGGTAGTTGTTTCTGTTACGAACCTATCACATGAATCCTTTAACCCTGATATTGCCTCACCACCACTCCTACAACCCTATTGTTTGAGCCAGTGTCTTATTAGCATGCTTAGGTTGTTTTGCTCGAGTCTGATACCCGTTTACTTTCTGTTACTATTCCTATTATGTTCTGGGGGCTCGATGTTTAATCAATCAATCATGCTAATGTTTACTTAATAATAATTTGATGATAAGGCACCGGTAGGAGGCCCTGTGTGGTTTGAGGCCTGCTAGTGTCGACCCTAATAGGAAAAGGGTCTTGTCTACTGATCCATGATGAGCGCACTACCCGCATGTGGGAAGCGAGTATGGGCGCCCCTCAATTTGATTCGATTCGCATCTCGTCCAAATCATCTCATTTAGTTCGTGTTTTTCCATTTGCCGCATGCATGTTTTTGCGAGCCCAGCGCAGGGTGGAACTTTTGTAGTTGGCATATAGGGGGACACGTTCTTAGAGTGATATGAGGGTCCATTTTCTTCTGGGCTCTATTAGCCGTGCGCCCAAGGTGCTTTGGGCTTGATGCGGAGAAGAGTTGAGTTGTGTTGAGTGCCCCACTTGGTGGAAGGGCCTTTCCATCTGGCGGGTTATTCATACATGTACGGCCAAATTGGTGCAACCCTGCAGGGATAATCTTCTCGAGAAGCCGTGTTTTCCGCGGTTATGGTTAACTTGGTGAAAGTACTGGCTAACAAGTACTCAGGACAACTTAAACTAATGATTAACCACCCTACACCCAATGATTACAACTTGACTAGTAATAGGTTTATTAACACAATAATTTGAAATCATCTTTAATCCAACTGTGTGAGTTATCCTCGGATTGCTTCTTTGGATAAGGGGCGAGATCCAGGATGGGTTTGTTTGATGTTATCTTTCAGTTGGTTACAATACTCGATCTTATCTCCTTTCTGTTAGTCTGAAGTGGTAGAATCTCTGTAGTTGGTTAGCGCAGCCAGTTGCAGCGTCTTTTATATCCCCTTCTTCCGTTGAACCCAAGGCATCTGTGCTTGGTGTTGACGGGTTACACTTTGGTGAACTGTGAGTCTTGCTTGCCAGTACGTCTATGTACTGACCCCTTTGGGGCTGTGGTTTCCGCAGACTACGCTTACGAGGATCCAGGACGGCTACTACGTGGAGTTTGACGAGGCTGCTGACGAGTAGTTAGCGGACCCGGCAGGATCCGAGACATCGTGGATGGGCTCCGTCTTATTTCAGTTTCCGGCTTCTTAAGCCTATTTGGATTTGTCTGTACTCAGACCCTTTGAATGCTTCCGCTGAGATGTAATGATGTTATGTTGGGACATGTGTCCTCTGGATGATTGTATTTGCTATCTCTGCCCTAGTGAGGGCCATTTGCAACTTATTTCAATCTTTTGTGTCTTAGAGATATGTTTTGTTATCATCTTGTTCGAAGCCGTTGACGTACCATGTGTGTATGGTATGAAGTACGTCAATGGTAGTGTCCTGGTTTCTACGGGATAGTTTACATCGACGGTGAACAGTAACGATTGGTTGTCACACATAAGTGTTGGCCTAGTCGTAAGAGGACGCGGGAGCCGGTAAGCCCCGTAATCCAATCAAAATACTGTTCAGTTTGTACGGTGAGTATCCTCTAGAAGTCCGGGTGCGACAAATGGTATCAGAGCATGTCTGCCTGTAGGATCCTTTTTTTACTGGTCGCAGTTGAGTCTAGAAACTATTTTGTAGCTATATAGGAAAAATGAAACGTGAGAGTAGGAATTCTGCCATTTTTCTTCTTTCCCCACCCACCCTCCCTTTTCTGGTAAGGAAGTGCAACGTTGTTTTTCTCTTCTCACCTAAACTTTCAAGTTAGGATTTCACGTGTTTTGGGTTCTCCGTAGTACCTCAGGAGTTTTTGGTCTCGTGTTTCCCGATGTTGCTTCAATATCCTGTTCTTTCCAACATCCTTATCGTCCGTTGAACCTTGTTGTTGCTTTCCACTTCAGTTCTCTACCGGCGTCTAATCAAAACTTTCCCGATCATCTGCAGATGGATCTCAGGTTCTACCCGCAGGTGGTTCGGATGACTCGTTGTGAGAGCACCGCCGGTTATCCGGAGATGCTGAGAGACATGGTCACTTATCTGGGGTTCCATTGGGCACCAGAGTACCAGGTCTACGAGCAGCAGCGAGAGTTTGACCAGACCTACTACCAGGCTATCGTCTACATTCTGTCAGATGATGGCATGAGCGTTGTCCACCGCTACGAGGCAGTAGGTTCCACAGTGGATATGGCCGTGCAGCAGGCAGCTTACGTGAGTCTCACCGTACTCCGTGCTGACTACTGGGGGTTTGACGATTCTATCTATCGCCACATCCCCCGTGGTTACATCACTTCAGAGGGAGCTCACTTCACCCTCTACGACAACCTTGATGTCTACGAGCATGATAACACCAGGCTGCACACCACCGCTCAGTTTGTGAGGCACAGTGACGCTGTTGCCACCACACTTTCTCAGGAGTTAGCCTCAGTCAGGGAGCAGCTCTACCTGGCTTTGACTCGTCTGGCTACGTACACCACAGACTTTGTTGGAGATGAGCGCTTTGCACGTTTCCATCAGACAGTTGGACGTAGTTTGACAGATGCTGGAGGTTACGAGCCGATCAGAGGTCCACTCCTCAACCTCGGAGCTGGCTACACTGGGATTCCACGTTTTGGAGCACAGGGAGACGACGCTTTCTACTTCACCACACCGAGAGTTGCTCTCAGAGCAGTCCCGATCTACGTGGATCGTCGTTCTACCTACTTCCGTGGGATTCCTCCTCACCGTATCTCTCGTCGTACTACTCACCGCCGTCCTGCGTGATGAGCATGGGAGTACCGATGTATCCATTCCTAGCTATGTTTAGTTATCCTTTGGCTTTCGAACCATGTATTGGTGTGTTGGATATTCTGATGTATTTGAACATGTGATGATGTACCTGTTGGTTATCTATTCATGCGTCGGAATAATCTATCTTTCGGTTACCAAGTCTATCATTTTCTGTTGTTGTGCTAAAATGCATGTCTATTCAGGATGCCGCCAACAAGGAGCAACCCGCCTGAACCACCTCCGCTCACGGAGCTGTTGACTCAGATGACTCAGGTCGTGGCTCAGATGGCCCAGATCCAGGCTAACCAGCACAACAACCAGAATGCTCCGCGAGTCAGCATCAAGGAGTTTCTGAGTATGGGGCCGAGAGCTTTCGTGGCAACACGTGAGCCTGGATGCTGATGACTGGATCAGGGAGATGGCCAGGGCTCTGGACATTGCTCACGTTGCTGAGGAGGATAAAGTCAAGTATGCCACCTACCTATTGAAGGGTCAGGCAGCTACCTGGTGGGAGAACTACCAGACCATGAGAGCTGGATATCCTATCACCTGGGGTTGTTTCAAGGATGCCTTCCTGAAGCACCACATCCCAGATGGTCTCATGGAAAGGATGCTTGTGGAATTTTGCTCTCTCAGGCAGGGCAAGCTGGACGTCATTAGCTACCAGAACGAGTTCAATCGTCTCGCTCGATACGCTGGTGATGAAGTGTCCACTGAAGCCAAGAAGATGGCAAGGTTCCGCCGAGGTTTTAACCCGGAACTGAAGTACGCTCTCACCAACATCAAGTGCAAGGACTTCGAGGAGCTCGTGAACACCGCGCTCAATGAGGAGAATGGGCGCAAGGCGTTCGAGGAGTCCCGAAAGCACTCGCGTGAGGGTGGTTCCTCCTCCAACATGACCACCCCTCCGCAGAAGCGCCGCATCTGGGTGCCAAATGCTGTTGTCACTAGGGCTCCATATGCCCAAGCTTCTCCAGGCTTTGCTCCCCGCCCACCTAACCCAGCTCAGATGCAGAGTCAGAGGGTTCCAATGGGGCAGCCAAGGCCAGGTCCTTCTCGTGTCGTCACTTGCTACAAGTGCAAGGATACTGGACACTATGCTGATAAGTGCACTCAGAGGCAGCTACCTCCACCTCCTCGCCCCAACACCAACCAGGCAATGGTTCGTGCTCCCCCGGCTAAAGCCTTCAACTCCAACAACAGGCCTGTCGGGAGGACCGTGAGGGTGAATCATATCAAGGCCGACAAGCTGAGGAAGCTGCTGACGTCGTTCTCGGTATATTACCCGTAAACTCTTTTCTAGCTAAAGTGTTGTTTGATACCGGAGCATCGCATTCTTTTGTGTCAAAGATTTTTGCAAAAGCATACAACCTAGTTCTAGTTCCGCTAAGCAATCAAATGACTGTTCACTCTCCGGGACCGCAAATGTTGACTTCCAAGATAAGTATGGACAATCAAATCCTAATTGGAGGTCGCATATTCCTTGCTTCACTCATGTTGGTGGGAAATTCTGACATTGATGTCATTCTGGGTATGGATTGGTTGAAGACCCACAAAGCAAAAATTGACTGTGCTCAAAGTCAATAACTCTCTCTCACCCTGGCCAGATAGTCTATTATCCATATGGATCAAGTTCTGTTCAGCTGTTCAACCTAGAGGCAAACCCCTCCCTGCAATTGAAAATGTTCCGGTGGTTTGTGAATTCCCTGACGTCTTTCCAGAAGAGTTGCCAGGGATGCCTCCGGACAGAGCAGTTGAGTTCGTGATCGAGCTTGAACCAGGTACTGCTCCAATCTCTAAGCATCCATACAAGATAGCTCCTCCTGAACTGAAATTGTTGAAGGAGCAAATAGATATGTACATGGAGAAAGGTTACATTCAGCCTAGTTCCTCCGCTTGGGGTTGCCCAACTCTGTTTGTTGCCAAGAAGGATCAAACAAAAAGACTCGTGGTTGACTATCGTCCTCTCAACGAGAAAACCATCAAGAACAAGTATCCAATTCCCCGTATCGATGATCTTTTTGATCAACTTGCTGGAGCCTTAATATTCTGAAAGTTGGACTTGAGGATGGGTTACCATCAGATAAAGATCAGAAAGGAAGATATTCCTAAGACAACTTTCACCACTCGTTACGGTCTATATGAATACACCGTCATGTCCTTTGGTCTCACCAATGCACCGGCGACGTTCTCAAGACTCATGAATTCTGTCTTCCATGAATACCTCGACAAGTTCGTTGTGGTATATCTCGATGATATTCTAGTCTACTCAAAATCCGAGGAAGAGCATGGAGAACACCTTCGTCTCACTCTCATGAAACTTCGCGAGCATCGTCTATATGCCAAGTTCTCCAAATGTGAGTTCTGGATTCCAGAAGTTGCTTACCTTGGTCATATCATCTCTGCCAAAGGCATAGCCATTGACCCGGAAAAGGTTAAGGCAATTGTTGATTGGAAACCCCCTAAGACGGTGAAGCAAGTCAGAAGTTTTCTTGGCTTGGCTAGCTATTGTCGTCGTTTCGTCCAAAACTTTTCCAAGATTGCCAAACCTCTCACTGATCTCACAAAGAAGGACAAAAAGTTCGTCTGGACTCCACAATGTGATGAAAGTTTCAATCTCTTGAAGACTAAACTCACTTCCACACCTGTTCTGGTTGGCCCAGATACTACCAAACCTTTCCAGATATTCTGCGATGCATCTCTCCAAGGTCTAGGTGCGGTTCTTATGCAAGAACGTCAAGTTGTGGCTTATGCTTCACGTCAGTTGAACCCACATGAGCAAACTATCCCACTCATGATCTTGAACTTGCAGCAGTTGTGTTTGCCCTCAAGAAATGGAGACAATACTTGTTGGGTAACAAAACTGAAATCTTTTCCGATCATAAGAGTCTGAAATACATCTTCACTCAGCCAGATCTAAACCTCAGGCAAAGGAGATGGATTGAGAAGATTAAAGACTTTGACCTCACCATTTCTTACACTCCAGGCAAGGCTAATGTTATGGCCGATGCTCTCAGTCGCAAGTCCTATTGCAATAATCTCATGATCATGGAAAGCCAACCTCCACTTCATGAAGAATTCCAGAAGCTGAACCTTGGTCTTGTTCCTCAAGGATACCTTGCTAGCTTGACAGCCAGTCCAACTCTCGAGGACAAGATTCATTCTGAACAACTTCGTGATACTTAAATCAAGAAGATTGTAGACCACATCAAGGAAGGCAATGATAAATTCAAGTCCTTCAGAATTGATGACAAGGGAAATGTGTTCTTCGAAGGACGCATTGCAGTTCCTCAGATTCAAAGTCTCAAAGATGTCATTCTCAAGGAGGCTCATGAAACTCCTCTCTCCATCCACCCTGGAAGTACAAAGATGTACCAGGATCTCAAGACTCTGTATTGGTGGCCTGGCATGAAACGTGAAATTGCTCAGTACGTTTCTGAATGCGACGTTTGTCAACGTGTTAAGGCAGTCCATCAGAAAACAGCAGGTCTACTCCAACCTCTGAAAATTCCTGAGTGGAAGTGGGACATGATTGAAATGGACTTCGTTACTGGTTTTCCAAAGTCCAAAAAGGGCAACGATGCAATCTTCGTTGTTATTGATCGTCTCACTAAGGTAGCTCACTTCTTTGCTGTCAAGGAAACTATCTCAGCTAGCCAGTTAGCAGAGCTCTACACAGCAAGGATTGTTCCTCTTCATGGTGTTCCATTGGAAATAAGCTCAGACCGTGGAAGCATATTCACTTCTCATTTCTGGAAAAGCTTTCAAGAAGCATTGGGCACCAAACTTCTGTTCAGCACAGCTTATCACCCTCAGTCTCAAGGGCAAGTCGAAAGAGTCAATCAAATTCTCGAGGATATGCTCAGAGCATGTGGTCTCTCCTTTGGCATGAAATGGGAGGATTGCCTTCCATATGCTGAATTCTCCTACAACAACAGTTTCCAGGCAAGCCTAGGCATGGCACCATTTGAGGCATTGTATGGCCGCAGATGCAGGAGTCCAATCAATTGGTCTGGAGCTGGTGAACGTTCACTCTTAGGCCCTGACATTGTTAAGCAAGCCGAGGATAAAGTTCGTATCATTCGTGACAATCTCAAGATTGCTCAGTCTCGTCAGAAGAGCTACTATGATAGCAAGCACAGGATATGATCTATAAACCTGGTGACAAAGCATATCTCCGTGTAACTCCCCTCAGAGGCACTCATCGTTTTGGTGTGAAAGGAAAGCTTGCACCAAGATACATTGGTCCTTTCAACATTCTCTCAAGGCGGGCAGAAAATGCTTATCGTCTTGAACTTCCAGAAAAACTATCCAAGGTGCACGATGTGTTCCACGTGTCACAACTCAAGAAGTGTTTCAAAGATCCAGATCGTGCAGTTGATCATGATTCCATTGAACTGCAAGATGTTCTATCTTATGAGGAGCACCCTATTCGTATTCTCGATGAGACCGAGCGTAAGACTCGCAACAAGAGCACCAAGTTCTTGAAAGTGCAGTGGTCGCATCATTCCGATAAAGAGGCAACGTGGGAGACCAAGAGGATCTTCGCAAGAAGTATCCGGACCTTTTCGTTTCTCAGTAAGGAATCTCGGGGCGCGATTCCTTCAAGGGGGGGCGTTTTGTAACATCCCAAGTATGAAAATACCCCTAGAATGTTTTGTTTCTTGTTTTAATTCAAGTATTGCATCATGTCATCATGTTTAATTATTTGTTTGCATTTGTTCACTATTTGTTTTGCATCTGTTTTATCTTGTTTTCATAATGAAACTCAAACAAATTCAAATGGTTATTTCATACTTGCTCTGTTACAACTTTTGGAATAAAAATCACAAATAAAAACAACCAATTTGTTTCACTTTATTCCATATTGATCCACTAATAAAATGGTGCTTTTTATTTCCACTAATTAATTCCAAATGGGTTTCAAATTCAAAGCAAATCATCTACAGCACCTAATTTGGAAATTATAAAAAATACCACACCATTCTAATGTTTTGATCCACCTAATAATAGGGGTCACCCTAATAAAAACCTTGTTTTCCATATTAAGTCATTAATTAACAACCATTTTAATTTCCAAATCCCCTTCAAATTCAAATCAAATGCATCAGGCAGAACCAATTTGAACTTATGAACCCTATCTAAACCAATCAACTAATTTAACCAAGTTAATAGTAGGGTTCACCCTATTAAACTTGTTGTTTTCAAAAATAAATCAATTAGTTTGCAATATATTCCAATTCAAACCATTTTGCAAAAACAGCAACTAAATTTGATTTTCCAGAAACTTAAGTTGTAAAGTGGTAGATATTGAACTAACCAACCCACCTGAATTTTTCCAAAATTTTAGAAACTCAAAACCTTATCAAATCCTTCCAATTCTCATTGCTACAAAAAAAACAGAAAAAGCAAAATAGAAAAAAAACGCGCGCGGCAGCTAGCCTAGCACCGCCAGCCCACCTCTTTAGCGCGGCCCAGCCCGCTAAAACCCCTGCGTACCGGTTCGATTAGACGAACCCGTCGTCATCCTCGTGTACGGCACGAAATCCGCCGGTGCCACGTACGCCACCGTGCCGCGCCGACGGCATCCATCGGCTTCCGCGCCCTATAAGAACCCCACGGAGCCCTAGGGCGCAGCACCCAACCCTAGCCACCCTAGCCCCTCTCTCGCGCCGCCATTTCCCTCTCTCCCGGCGCGTTCTCCCTCTCTGAATCTCTCGCCGGAGAGCGAGCTCTCTGAACCTCCCATGGCAGCCGCCGCTACCGAGCCTTTCCTTCCTCGTTGATCGCAGAAACGGAACCACCGTCAACTCCTCAACCTGTTGGACACCTGCACGAGCCCAGTTATCCTCGGTAGCCGCCCCGCCATCCACGTCGCTGCCGCTCGCCGCCGAGCTCCTCCACGGAAACCTCCCGGTGAGCCACGATCTACTCCTTCCTCCTCCCCTCTGTTACCCTCTGCATCCGCTGCACCACCAGGTCCACGCATCCAGCACCACGGCACAGCAGCACCAGCACATCGAGCACGGCGATCACCGTTGATCACCGCCGGGCCACTGTCCAAGTTTCAGTTTTTGGTTCGTCAGTTAACTGTATATCCACGAGCAGTACCTCAACTTGTCCGCGCGTGGTTTACTGACAACGAAACGCAAGCAGCGCAGCTGGTTCAGTAACGCGCGCACGAGCGGGAGGTGCAGGGATCGAGTCCTGCCCTCGCAGGATAAAATCACAAAACTTTTTCCACCTCCACGCTGACAGAGAGGGCCCCATGTCAGCCACACAACAGCCACGTGTGCACGCGCAGACCCGGGCCACCCCTGGCAGTGTCTGGGTAGTATAACTGTGCGTATAAAAAGTTTTAAACATTTTCTGTAATAAAAAACTAGTCCTTTATTTTAACAGATTGGCCCCTGGTTTTAAAAACCTAATAACTTTAGTTTTATTAATCCAAAAAATGAAAATAAAATATGTGTGCTAGTCTAAATTAAATTCTCTATCTTTTGGTATCATTTGTTTTCTTTTTTGAAATTTCAAAATGCAATTCAAATTTGAATTCAAATAATTCAAATGCAATTTGCTAAATTCAATAACTAATTCATTATTAATCCAATAAATGCAAATAAAATATGTTTTCCATACCATTTTGAATAACCTATTCAAATATAAATTTTGTTTCATGGTTTGAATAATTTAAATTGCCTAAATAATTTAAACCTTATTTAATTCATTTAAATTTGATAAAATCATAACTTGCTCCAAAAAACTATTTTTGAACATGCAAAATATGTTTTCAAACTAGAAAAATATGAACTTTTCAAATATAAATTTGAATTTATGTTTTGAATAAATAAAATTCAAATAATATTCAAACTTGTCTTAAATTCATTTAAAACTTGTTTAATATTGTTTAAGTCATAATAAATTCATCCTAACTCCTATTTCAAAATTTGAAACATGTAATCCAACTAAAATTTGATGTTCTTTTCAAATATAAATTTTGTTAATTGTTTTGCACACTTTAACTTGATGAAAACAACAATTGTTTGTGTGACATGTTTAAGTAACCCAAAATTTCTAAACTTAATAAATGATTTCCAAACTTGTTAGATTCCTTTAACACTTGCATCTATTGTTGTTATTTTGTTGTTATCATCATGCATGCATCATGGTAATCAATTTTCACATGGTAACTAAATTGTAGATCATTTGTTTCCACTTAATCAATGGACCTTTGCCATATGCAATTCAATTGCATATGGGTCCATTTAAATTGTGTTATCATGTTAGCTAGTTTATTTTGATGCAACCATTAACTTGACATGCATCATCCCATGATTGTGCACTATGCCATGATATTGATTGTTTATATTTCTGTCTTGGTTGTTTGCTTCTTCTCGAATAGACGACGACGTTGAGACAGACGATCTTTACAGCACCCCTTCTGAGGATCTAGCTCAGTACCCGGCTGCTGAGTTTGCAGGCAAGTTATCACTCACATAAACCATAGTGTTCCTTTCAACCCTGGTTACCGATACTTTCCGTTGTCTATTCATGCTAGCCTTAGTGGTAGTTGTTTCTGTTACGAACCTATCACATGAATCCTTTAACCCTGATATTGCCTCACCACCACTCCTACAACCCTATTGTTTGAGCCAGTGTCTTATTAGCATGCTTAGGTTGTTTTGCTCGAGTCTGATACCCGTTACTTTCTGTTACTATTCCTATTATGTTCTGGGGGCTCGATGTTTAATCAATCAATCATGCTAATGTTATTACTTAATAATAATTTGATGATAAGGCACCGGCAGGAGGCCCTGTGTGGTTTTGAGGCCTGCTAGTGTCGACCCTAATAGGAAAAGGGTCTTTTCTACTGATCCATGATGAGCGCACTACCCGCATGTGGGAAGCGAGTATGGGCGCCCCCTCAATTTATTCGATTCGCATCTCGTCCGAATCATCTCATTTAGTTCGTGTTTTCCATTTGCCGCATGCATGTTTTTGCGAGCCCAGCGCAGGGTGGAACTTTTGTAGTCGGCATATAGGGGGACACGTTCTTAGAGTGCTATGAGGGTCCATTTTCTTCTGGGCTCGATTAGCCGTGCGCCCAAGGTGCTTTGGGCTTGATGCGGAGAAGAGTTGAGTTGTGTTGAGTGCCCCGCTTGGTGGAAGGGCCTTTCCATCTGGCGGGTTATTCATACGTGTACGGCCAAATTGGTGCAACCCTGCAGGGATAATCTTCTCGAGAAGACGTGTTTTCCACAGTTATGGTTAACTTGGTGAAAGTACTGGCTAACAAGTACTCAGGACAACATAAACTAATGATTAACCACCCTACACCCAATGATTACAACTTGACTAGTAATAGGTTTATTAACACAATAATTTGAAATCATCTTTAATCCAACTGTGTGAGTTATCCTCGGATTGCTTCTTTGGATAAGGGGCGAGACCCAGGATGGGTTTGTTTGATGTTATCTTTCAGTTGGTTACAATACTCGATCTTATCTCCTTTCTGTTAGTCTGAAGTGGTAGAATCTCTGTAGTTGGTTAGCGCAGCCAGTTGCAGCATCTTTTATATCCCCTTCTTCCGTTGAACCCAAGGCATCTGTGCTTGGTGTTGACGGGTTATACTTTGGTGAACTGTGAGTCTTTCTTGCCAGTACGTCTATGTACTGACCCCTTTGGGGCTGTGGTTTCCGCAGACTACGCTTACGAGGATCCAGGTGACGGCTACTACGTGGATTTTGACGAGGCTGCTGACGAGTAGTTAGCGGACCCGGGCAGGATCCGAGACATCGTGGATGGGCTCCGTCTTATTTCAGTTTCCGGCTTCTTAAGCCTATTTGGATTTGTCTGTACTCAGACCCTTTGAATGCTTCCGCTGAGATGTAATGATGTTATGTTGGGACATGTGTCCTCTGGATGATTGTATTTGCTATCTCTGCCCTAGTGAGGGCCATTTGCAACTTATTTCAATCTTTTGTGTCTTAGAGATATGTTGTGTTATCATCTTGTTCAAAGCCGTTGACGTACCATGTGTGTATGGTATGAAGTACGTCAATGGTAGTGTCCTGATTTCTACGGGATAGTTTACATCGACGGTGAACAGTAACGATTGGTTGTCACACATAAGTGTTGGCCTACTCGTAAGAGGACGCGGGAGCCGGTAAGCCCCGTAATCCAATCAAAATAATGTTCAGTTTGTACGGTGAGTATCCTCTAGAAGTCCGGATGCGACATGTGTTGAAGGGAAGATGCATGACATCGTGCACAAGGCCAAGACTATTATCTCATCAAAGAGGATCTTGGAGCTTCTCCACGTTGATCTCTTTGGTGCCATGCCCGAGGCAAGTCTTGGTGGCAAGAAGTATTGCTTGGTGATTGTCGATGATTATTCAAGATACACTTGGTTTTATTTCTTCAAGTGCAAGAGTGAAACTCAACAAACCATCATCGACTTCTCCAACGAAGTGCAACGTCAACACAATGTGCAAATCATGGCTATTAGGAATGATAATGGCTCGGAGTTCAAGAACTACATTGAATTAATTCCTTAGTGAAGAAGGCATTCGTCATCAATACTCCGCCACTTACACTCCTCAACAAAATGGTGTTGCCGAAAGAAGAATCGCACCCTCTTGGTTATGGCAAGGACCATGTTGGCGGAGTACTCTTCTCCCCGATATTTGTGGACCGAGGCCATATCCACCGCATGCCACTCCTACAACCGCCTCTACATCCGCAAAGGCTTGGACAAGACCCCATATGAGATCCTCACCGGCAACAAGCCCAACGTCTCCTACTTCCGTGTATTCGGTTGTAAGTGCTTTTATTTGATCAAGGGTGTTAGGTTGTCTAAATTTCAATCCAAAACTATTGAGGGTATCTTTGTTGGTTACGGTGCCGAATCCCACACTTATAGAGTCTATGACAAAGCCTCACGGATTGTCATAGAATATTGTAGTGTGGTTTTCGAGGAAAATGATGGCTCCCAAGTGGCGCAATTCCATGTTTCTAATGTAGATGTTGAAATACCTCAAGAAGCCATAGGAAGGATGGGTGTGGGATTTTTTCGCCCCATCGAGGGACACCTTATGGCGACTCGAGAAGGACTATGCTCTACTCAAGTGGAGCCCTCCTCTACAATAGAAGAACAAGCCAAGGAGCCAACTATTACACCTAACCAAGAACACGTTCAAGACCCTCCTCTCATTGATCAAGTGACTCCGCAAGTCGTACCCACTCCTCTCACTAATGCGAGTCAAGAACAAGGCCAAGATCAACCATCCTCCTCATCCTCTCCTCAATTTGAAGCAAGTGTTGAAGATATTGTTGATGATGATGATGATGATCAAGGCCAAGTTGGTCAAGATGGGGACCCAAATGATCAAGATGATCAAGTGATCCCTCCTTGCAATAATGAGGAGATCGAAGCCCGTCGCATCAAAAGGATAAGAAGAGCTTTGAAGAATATTGATGCCCAAGATAACAAGGTCTTGGAGGATGTTCAAACTAGAAGATCCACAAAAAAACAATTTGCACACTTTTGCGAACATCAAGCTCATATCTCTATGGTGGAACCGAAGAAAGTATATGAAGCTCTTCAGGACTCCGATTGGGTGGAAGCTATGCATGATGAGCTCAATAAATTTGAGCGCAACAAAGTTTGGAGATTGGTTGAGAAGCCCAAAGATTGCCACAATGTTATTGGCACTAAGTGGATTTTCAAGAACAAGCAAGATGAGCATGGCATTGTCATTAGGAACAAGGCAAGATTGGTTGCTCAAGGTTACACTCAAGTTGAAGGCATTGACTTTGATGAAACCTACGCACCCGTGGCTCGTCTTGAGTCCATCCGTATCCTCCTTGCTTATGCATCCTCTCATAATTTCAGATTGCAAAAAATGGATGTGAAAAGTGCTTTCTTGAATGGTCCACTACAAGAGGAGGTATATGTTAAGCAACCTCCGGGGTTCGAGAATCTCAACTTTCCTAACCACGTTTACAAACTTGACAAGGCTCTCTATGGTCTCAAACAAGCACCTCGTGCTTGGTATGAGCACCTTAGGGAGTTGTTAGATGATCGTGGTTTCGAAGTTGGGAAGATTGACCCCACTCTCTTCACCAAGAGAGTAAAGGGAGAGCTGCCAACTCTATGTGGACGATATCATCTTTGGCTCAACTAACCAAGCTTTCAATAATGAGTTCTCTAAGCTTATGACTGACAGGTTCGTGATGTCTATGATGGGAGAGCTTAAATTCGTCCTTGGCTTTGAGATCAAGCAATTGGCCCGTGGGACTTTCATTTCTCAAGCCAAGTATACCCAAGACATGATCAAGAGGTTTAACTTCCAAGATGCAAAGATCAAGACCTCTCCTATGCAAGTCAAGTGCCACTTATCTCATAATCCAAAGGGGAGGAAGGATGTGGATCAAAAGCTTTATTGTTCTATGATTGGCTCTTTGCTCTATCTTTGTGCATCTAGGCCCGATATCGTTTTGAGTGTAGGTGTGTGTGCAAGTTATCAAGCGGCTCCTAAGGATAGCCATTTGATGGCGGTCCATAGGATCTTTCGTTATTTGGTTCATACCCCAAGATTTGGTTTGTGGTACCCAAAGGGGGCACAATTTTCTCTCAATGGATATACGGATTCCGATTGGGCGGGTGATCAAGATGATAGGTAGTCCACTTCCGGGGCTTGCCAATTTCTTGGTAGGTCCCTAGTGAGTTGGTCCTCCAAGAAGCAAAATTGCATATCTCTCTCCACCGCCGAAGCCAAGTATGTTGCTGCCGCAAGTTCATGCACTCAATTGTTATGGACGAGGCAAACTCTCAAGGAATATGGAGTTCATTTGGACAAGGTGCCTCTTTTGTGTGACAATGAAAGTGCCATCAAAATTGCATACAATCCAGTGCAACATACAAGGACCAAACACATTGAGATCCGCCACCACTTCATCCGTGACCATGTGGCAAGAGGAGACATTGCACTATCTTATGTTCCCACCAAGGACAATCTTGCGGATATTTTCACGAAGCCACTTGATGATGCAAGATTCTTGTTCTTGAGGAATGAACTAAATGTGATTGATTCTAGGAGTTTGACTTGAAGATCTTGCACACACCCCTATAGATGAAACGTGTTTGAGCTTAGATGTAGGCATGGACATAGGGGGAGTGTTATCCTAACACATTGGGTTCTCACTCCCCCCATTATGCCCATAGCAAATATTCATTGCAATCTCTCTTTTTCTAATGTTGAATTGTGAGCTTCAATGTTGAGTAATGGCAATGCACCCAAGATACATCTTCGCGGTGGCATACCATGAACTCTTACATGGTGGCTTAGGCCACCAACCTCTTCCTATTCGAAGAGTTGGATCTTAGTTGGGTTTTTTTTTGATATTTTATTGTTTTTCTTGTTATTCCCTCTAAGTGTTCTTTCGTAAGAAAATCCCACTCAATTGGTCTTATGTTTGTTTGGTTCTTATTTTTGAGAGGGGTAAGTAGTACTATCAGTTCGGTGTTTCTAAACCTAAGCCATTCTATCACAAAGCCATCTTCTTCTAGCACTTGTGTCGTCCGTTGAAACGAGGAAATTTTGAATCAGTAGGCAGCCGGAATTTCCGGTCCAGTTTTGGACCGGAATATCCGGTTCAAACTTGAACCGGAATATCCGGTTCGGCGAAAGTGACTTATCCAGGAGACGAACAGGGAAGAGTCAGTTCATGCCTTTTCTTCCCCAACTCCTCTCCTCCACCC
The DNA here is from genome assembly GCA_028641055.1 of Alopecurus myosuroides. Classification (NCBI taxonomy): domain Eukaryota; kingdom Viridiplantae; phylum Streptophyta; class Magnoliopsida; order Poales; family Poaceae; genus Alopecurus; species Alopecurus myosuroides. The sequence continues at coordinate 39,250 of JAPCYS010003539.1, read as the reverse complement.
CCAAACGCCACCGCACCGATTCTTGGCCTCCCGGGCCGATTCCTCCACGGGATCTTCAAGCTTTGGCTCAAATCTGCTTCTCCTCGTCCTTGGGAGCGTTTCCATCCAAGCATCATTGTCCATGGATTCCGGTAAAGTTCAATCTCGTTGAATCTTGGTGCTATAACCATACCACTCCATGGATCTGAGTTTTTGTTGTTAATGCTTGGTAGAAATTGTTACCTAGAGTACCCATTGCATGCTAGTTACAATAGATTAGATTCACTTGTCCCCGATCTACTTTTGAAATCTAGATTGAGATTGTTTGTGTGCTGTTTTCGCAGTACCGGAATATCCGGTCCACGATTGAACCGGAATATCCGGTTGTACCAGAATATCCGGTTCAGTTCTGAACCGGAATATCCGGATGTTTCCTGTAACTTTTGAGAACAGCTCACAAATAATCCTTGCTAGATTTCAACCTAGATTACTACCTGGAATCTTCTCTATTGTTTGAATGCTTGCTTTTCATCCGTTGCTTGACATAAGTGCACTCATCCCTATTGCTATCCTTCTATTATCGTGTTTCACAGGTGGTGGTTTTGACAAGCGTGCTAGCAAGCGCCCCAAGCAGGTTTCTGTTAAACCCAAGAGGAAGGCTCGGCCCAACTATAAGACCGACATCTCTGTCCCGGATTTCTCTTTGCTCAGGCAAAAGGATGTCTACCTTGCTCCTTGTGTTGCTAATATTGATCCTCGGTTCTGGAACTTGGAACAGTCCTACATTTATGCTGATATCTACTGTGATTTCCGTTTCCCTATCCGAGAGATGCACCCCTTTGACTTTGCTGCTATCAAGGAGAAGGAGAAGTTTGCTGATGCCGCTAGTATTGTTGAGAGGTTCAGGCTTGTGAAGCTCATGGAGACCAAGTGCAACTACAACACCCAGCTCATCATGCATTTCATGTCTACTTTGGTGTTCAGTGATGATCAGGTGTGTTGTCTCGAGTGGATGACTGAGTCCACTCCTTGTGAGGTCTCCTTTACCAGATTTGCCCGTCTTCTCGGGTACTCTTACTGCTCTCATCCTCCTGTTGGTCGTCGTGTGCATGAGGTGGATAGACCTCGGAGGGAGAGGTACATGGCTGAGTTATATGCTCCTGGATTCACTGTTGGGGGCAATGAGGGACTTCTTCCCCTCTATGATCAGCTGGTGCGTATCTTCAGATCTTTCCTTGTGCCAAGTGGAGGTAATAATGATGCTCTCACCACTCCTATATGCAACCTTCTGATTCTTGCTAAGGAGTGCATGGCTGATGAGGATCCGACTGCTTCACTCTGTGGATGTTATGGACATCATATTTCACGAGCTGTACACTGCTATGATTGGTGGAAACACCATCCCCTATGGTCCTTATATCATGATGCTCATCAAGCATGCGATGCAGTTTGAGGAGCTACCTATGGTTGAGCACAAGGTCAAGAAGCTGTCCATCAAGAGGAAGAAGAAGACCACTCCTGCTGCTCAGGATGCTCCTTTTGAGGGTGGTTCCTCTATGGGAGGTCCCTCCACTAGTACTCAGCATGCGTCCACTCCTGGTTCTGGCACTTTGTGCCATGTCAGGAAGCTTTCCTGGTTTCAACGCAATGTGCTCTGCATGAAGGTTGACATCCACAAGGAGCAGTATAGAGCCTATTGCAGAGACACAACCATGGCTAGCACCCAGAGTCAGTTTCTTCACCACATGAGTGGTGCTACTGGTGATCTTCCTACTCCTCGTGTTCCTCAGTCCTTCACTGCTTGTTCTGCTGAGGATAGCACTCCTTGGGAGCGCATTGAGGAGGCTCTCCGGGTTACTCAGGCTTCTACCTCCGGGGCTGCTTATGATGATGAGGAGGATGATGATGAGGCCACTGATGATGAGAATGAGGCACAGGGAGAGTCCGATACGTCGGCTGGCGAGTCTTCTGAGCACTCTGATGCTTAGACCGTGTTTGGGACGTTAGTTTAGTTATTTCTCTCCTTTTGGTGTCTCGATGCCAAAGGGGGAGAAGTAGCTACTAGACTACGGGATTTGCATGGGTTCGGGCACAAGCATATGCGTTTATCATTTCTTGAGAGCTTGTGTCCTTTTTAGTTTCTTCGTTTCCGTGAACCTTTGTCTCGTTTAAACCTATGTGTGTTATTGTGTGTGTGAGACTTGGTTGGTTATGTTGGATTTTATCATGGATTATCTATGCTTGTGGATATATGGTTATCTATCTTATATTATGAGGATATTATCCATTGTGTGTGGTTATTCTTGGTTATCTTATCTTCGCACAAGGTATATACTTCTATCTTATCCTCAAATATTTGTGATATTGTTACTTTGGCATGTTTGTTACTAGTTGGAAATTACTCCCCGTATATTATTGCATCTATTTGCATTTGAGGCAAACAAAAGATATGCATAGAGATAGGGGGAGACATTTCCATTTTTTTTCAAACATGTTCTTGTCAAGGTTTTTTTTGCGAATCTTAGTATTGTCATCTAACACCAAAAGGGGGAGATTGAAAGTGCATTTCGTTTTCCCGGTGTTTTGTGTGTTAGTTAACAATAGTAAGTACACTATTTATCGAGGTGTTCGAGCGTGCAGGTGTTATACTTATCATCGGCATCGATCACCGAAAAAGTCGGTGAAGTTTGGCCTGAGAGTTTTGGGACAGAACCCAACCGGATTATGTGGAACCGGATTATTCGGAGGAGCCGGATATTCCGGTCTGAAAAATTCTGGGCCAGTTTGCTCACAGAGATGAGCCGGATTATTTGGAACCGGATTATTCGGAGGAGCCGGATATTCCGGTCTGGGAATTTCTGGGCCATTTTCCGGACAGAGATGAGCCGGATTATTTGATCCGGATTATTCATCTCGAACCGGATATTCCGGTTGTTTGTGATGTTGTTCGAAAATGGCTAAGGACTGGAAGATTTGCTCACAGTAGTGAGCCGGATTATTCGTACCGAATTATTCCGGAGGAACCGGAATATCCGGTACAATTGCCTGTGCCTCACAGCAACGAGCCAGATTATTTGAACCGGATTATTCCGAGGCAACCGGATAATCCGGTTCAAGTCAACAGGATCTCGCGAAGATAAGCTGACCGGATATTCCGGTCCAAACATGGACCGGATATTCCGGTCCCAAATCCTGCACAATGACTAATTGTGAGGAGGGGCTATAAATACCCCTCCTCTTCTTCCCCAAGATCCAGTTCTTCCACTTAGCATTTATGAGCATTTAAGAACTCACCAAATCCCTCATAACTCCCAATCCCTCCACCCAATCTTGAAGATCTTTGGAGGATTGAAGGAGAAGGCCCCGATCTACATCTTCACCGAGCCGTTCTTCATTTCCCCCCTCTCTAGCTTGAGGGATCTAGCCTAGGGTTTCCTCTTGTGGAGCCCCCAATTAAGTTGTGGGTGTGTGCCCTAAGTATTTGTAAAGGATTCGATCCCTGCCTCAAAGGGGTTCAATAGTGAGAGGTGAACTAGGCCATGGCGGAAGTTCATCGGAGAATAGGGTGAGGCCTCTGTGGCATTGAGTAGGCCTTTGTGGCGAGCTCACACCCCTCTAACGAGACGTAATCCCTTAACAAGGAGGAACTCGGAAATATATCGTGTCTCCGTGTGCTTCACTTTGGTTATCTCGTTCCCTCACTCTGTTTACTTATTGCTTGCTTGTGTTTATCATTATCCTTGTCATTACGTAAATTCACCGTAGCCGCACTAGAGAATTTACCTTCTTGTCAAGCCAAATTGTAAGAGAAAAATTAAAATTGGTCGTAGCACCTATTCACCCCCCTCTAGGTGCCCATACTTTACTTTCAAACTATCTTATCCATGCAACACCGTTCATCCATCCCTATGCCTACAGTATTTAATCCCGCTATTTACTTCAAACAACACTGCTATTTTCATTCCACTTCTGCTATTATTTCACTACTGCTGCTACTATAAAATTATTACTGCCGATAAACCACTGCGAACAAAAGTACTTTCAGGTGCATGTGAATTGACAACTCACTTGTTAAGTCTCACAAAAATTCTTTGGCTCCCCTTCAGTCGAATCAATAAATTTGGGTTTTACTTCCCTCGAAGACTGTTGCGACCCCCTATACTTGTGGGTCATCAAACACCTAGTTTATTTCCGTATTTAGCAAGGCTTAACTGGAAAAGTTTTAATCACCTATTCAACCTCCCTCTAGTCGACATGCTTGTCCTTTCGGCTAGGGGAGTGGCATCGATAGAGACTATGAGAAGGCTTACTCCCCGTTCTCCGAAGATGCTGCTGGCAACAAGGTAGATCTTCGAACTTTTTCCAAGGAAGCGAAGTTAGCTCGGCGGCTCTCCGACATACTGGCTAGAAGGGCTACCACTGACGCGCCGCTAAGAAGCGCACGGCTGCCTCATATAGTCGCTTCGTAGTTTTATTTGATTATCTTTTGTAGTTACTCTGTCGAACTGAGCCTTGCTTTGAATGGAAAAAATACTGGACTTTCGTTTTTTTTTTTTGTTGTGCTGATGCAGATCTCCTGATGTGAGTATCCCCCGAGTGAAATTACTGGAATTATATCGAGCACTCGGATCTCTGAACAAAAAGACTAAAGTATGCTGATGTTTTGCCCAGCCTGGTGCATGGCACTGTCCTGATGATGCTGAGTAGAGGACGGTCCAATCTCGGGAGCTGTTGGATAGCTCTGCACCGAGAGGATCACATGTCAAGTCTATTGTCGGGGGGAGCGATCCTTACCTTGTGAAAAGCCTTCACACTTGATGCGAAGAAGCAAAGAAACTACTTAAGGCCGTTCAATCCATCGTGGACATAGCCAAGTCAAAGAAGAGGCACGCGGCTGAGAGAGAAGAATTTTCGATGGGCGAACTATCGAGGATTGGTCGGGACTTGCTGTGTAAATTCCTTTGCACCATGAGACTTATTTTCGTGACTCGAAGTGGTTGATGTACTTCTTTGCAGGTGTTCAACCTAATCTAGAGGATTCAACACGTATCGAAAACCATTTCACTAATCTGGAAAATCCGTCTGACGCTCATCAGTTCTGGACAGAGAGATTGAAGGCTTTTGTCTTGGCCACCGTGCAGGATCGAGTTGCTCAAGTTTGAGCTTTCTCCAAATCATCTCGATCCACATCGACAGTCTTGTATAGCATGATGTTTCCACTGGACGAGAAACCCTGAGGTGTTGGAGCGTTACTACGGAAATTCCGCAACAAGCGGACCATCAAAGGCTTTGTGCGAGAGGAGCTGATCGCCGATGCGAAATATGCTCTGACATTTTTGGAGTGCGTTATCCATCAATTGACCTTAAGGCAGTCAGCAAAGGGCCACCCGCCGCTCCTGGCGGTGGCATCTTGGAGATGGGAGACCGTTACATAGCTGCGGACCCTCCTGCTTGGAAGATCACTAAGGCAGTTGAGCCGAAGAAAACGAAGTCGCGGAAGGGTGCCTTCATAATTGTCAACCAGGTGGTTGGTTCTCGTAGAGATGCGACCCAGATGAGGGTTTCTAAATATTTATACTCTCTATATAAAAGGTACTCGCAAAGTATGATTTATTGGCCAGTGTTTGATTCTCGTAGAGATGCGACCCAGATGAGAGTTTGTAAATATTTATACTCTGTATATAAAAGGTACTCGCAGAGTATGATTTTTTGGCCCTGTTGGGATGTGTATTTGTAAGATGATGTTTGGCTTCCTCGTTTCACCGTAACACAGTATGCTTTTGCACCTTGACATCCTGTCAGTTGGGAGGCAAGCGGGCGCATGTTCAAAGGGTCAGCGTTAACTTCTGGTGGCTACTTAGAGGTTTGCATTAGTGTGACTACCCGAGGACTTCAGCGGCAAGCTTGTAAGATGTAGCCTCCCCCCCCCCCCCGAGTGTCAAGGGCGACCTAAGCAATTGTACGAAGAAATATTTCGTAGTGGAGACACTTAGTATCTTATTCATAGATTTTACATGAGTAGAAAATACTTATTGATAGCTGTGGAAACTACTAAGCATAAACGACGCAGCTAGGCGCTGTTCTAAGGGTTGGAGTAGATGACTCATGTTTCTGGGTCCTTCAAGCGGTAGGCACCTCCGCGTATCACTTAGGCAATGATGTAGGGTCTTTCCCAAGGTGGGTATAGCTTATGGTGGCTCTTATGCTTTAGTAGCTTCAATGTAGGACATGTTGCATACTTAACGACTATGGTAGTCGCGCATGCTTTGTTGATACACGGAGGAACGGGCGAGTGCGACGTCTCGAGCCTCGCCGATTGCATCAACATCATATTCTAGTGCAGCGTTTAAGCTTTCTTCTATGTATGTGGCGACTCGAGGTGTGTTGTAGCGTACGTCGGTCGGTAGCATGGAATCTGCTCCGTAGACTATGAAAAATAGGCGTGAATTGTGTGGACCTATTTGGAGTAGTGAGTAGCCTTTGGAGGACTGATACTTCTCCAACGTATCTATAATTTCGGATGCTCCATGATCATATTATGTCAATTGCTACATGTTTTCTACCTTGTTTATGTCATTTTTATCGAGTTTCCGCACTAACCTATTGAAAAGATGCCACAGAGCCAGTTCTCGTTTTCTTCTGTTTTTAGTTTCAGAAATGTTGTTCTAGAAATATTCTCGGAATTGGAAAGTTCGAAGCCTGAAAGTCCTATTTTCCCCGGAAGCATCCAGAACACTGAAGCGGAGTCGAAGAAGGGCGACAAGGGTCCACACCATAGGGTGGCGCGGGTCCCCCTGGCCGCGCCACCTATGGTGTGACGCCCCGAGATCGGGCACTATGCAGATTTCAGCATTCCCGCCAAAATCCACATAATAACCGATTCCAGGTTGCCACTTGTGATAACATTACAACAGTTCACGAATATTCCGCAACAACAACAGAAAAGATATATACAAGACGACTCAAACGAGTCAAGATACAACTGATACAATACAAAGATCCAAATAACAGCGGAAGAAACAACATAGCGTCCGGCTACGGACAAGATACAAATTGGACTAAGAGTCCTGAAGATAACCGATGGCGTCCAATCCCTGCCCAGGCCAAGCCGGAGGGATGCCCAAGCTAACGTCGTCAGACTTCAAACCTGTTGACTGCAATGTGGAATATGCAGCCACGAAAAGGATTCGTGGGTCAGTACGGTTAAGTACTGGCAAGTGGATAAACCATGCTCACAAGATACCAGCGTATCCAATCATCACAAGATACAAATACTTTGGGTACAACGGAAAGGAAGGGATTATTGCAAAGAAGCGGCAGCGGGCTGCAATAACTAACTACAGAGACGCGCTACAACATCCGGCTAAAAGAAAGGGGATAAAATAGCGTATCAGAACCAACTACAACTACTCACCAAACAATACCCATCCAATGTTACCCCCTACTAAGGAAGCAACCCAAGGAAACTCACACGGTTGATTAAGGTGACATTCATTTTCATGGTGGAGGTAATCTATTTTACTAGTCAAGTTATCATCGTTAGGTGTAAGTTGTCTGAGTACTTGTTAGCCAGCACTTTCACCAAGTCATCCATAACCGCGGACAACACGGCTTCTCGAGAAGATTTAACCCTGCAGGGCTGCACCAATTTGGCCGTACACGTAAGAATAACCCGCCAGACGGGGGATCAACTCACCAAGCGAGGTACTCAACACAACCCAACTCTTCTTCGCATCAAGCCCAAAGAACCCCGTGCAGTTGAGCGCACGGCTAATCAAGCCCCACGAAGAAAAGGGGACCCTCATAGCACTCTAAGAACGTGTCTCCCTAAATGCCGACTACAAAAGTTCCACCCTGGCGCCAAGGGTTCGCACCTGCATATGCATGCGGCAAATGGAAAACCCGAACTAAATGAGGCGATTTGGACGAGATGCGAATCGAATCAGAATTGCGGGGGGCGCCCATACTCGCTTCCCACATGCGGTTAGTGCGCTCATCATGGATCAATGGACAAGACCCTTTTCCTAATTAGGGTCGACACTAGCAGGCCTCAAAACCACGCCGGGCCTCCTGCCGGTGCCTTATCATCAAATTATTATTACCCAAAACGTTAACATGTTGTTGATGGAATTGAAACCCAATTATCAAACTAAACAGGTGATAAGACGGACAACAAGACTTGAGCGCAAACAACACTAAGCATGCAACTACGACACGAGAGCCAACGGGGTAAACAAACAACAGTTAATAGGAAGTGGAAGGAATGCTATATCATGGCTGCAAGGTAACATATGATAGGATCGAGACACAAGCATCGAATCATAAGGCTAGCATAAGGATAACGGAAAGAATCGGTAACAAGTGATGAAAGGCAGCCATAGGCAGCAAGTGAGTATACTTGCCTGGAATCCAGCAAGTAGAGGTACATCCGAAGAACTTGTCGTTGCTCACATCATCTCAACGTCCTATCCGCGGAGAAGCAACGAACTAGAACAAACACCGGATGCAACAATTACTACTACGGCGAAAGATCCAGCATGATCCTATTTTATATGCATGATAAGTTTAAGGATGCATCAAAGATAAACTAGTTGACATGATAAACATATTTAAATGGGCCCATATGCAATTTGGATTGCATATGGAAAAGCCCATGAATTAAGGTTGGATTAAATGATCTACAAATAACCATCATGTGAAAGTTGATTAGAATGATGCATGGATGATGAAAACAATAATAAAACAACAATAGCTTCAGTTTGAAAAGGTGTTTACCAAGTTTGGAATTTTATTTGTTAAGTTATGAAATTTGGCTTCTTAAGTGAGTTACACAAACATTTATTGTTTTCACCCATTTTAATTGTTCAAAACAGATAACAAAATACATATTTGGAAAGAACACAAAATTTTAGATGGAATACATATTTCATTTGTTGAATTTGGATTTTAGATGAGCAAGTTATTAAATTGACAATTTTAAATGCATTCATTAAGAAACAGTTGTTTTCAGCAATTTAAATTATTCAAAACAGAAAACAAAGTTGATATTCAGCAAGGTGGTTTCATTTTGAGTGGAAAACATATTTTATTTGTTGAAATTGGAATTTAATTGAGCAAGTTATGAATTTCACCATTAAAATGATTTAATTAAAGCATTAAGTAATTGTATTAATTTTATTTATCCAAAACAGAAAACAAATGTTATATTTGCAAAGTTTAGAGAATTTTGATTGGAAAAAATATATTTTACTTTTCAAATTTGGAGTTAAAATGAATTAGTTATGATTTATGCAATTAAATCAATTTAAATTGAGCCGGAAGCCCAACATTTAATTTAGGAGGTTCACGTTATTTATCTACCCATCAAGATTAAATTTTGTTTAACATGGAGTGACAAGGATATAGATGAGATACACAACTTAAATGGAACCGGGACAATATCTAAGTATCCCAACTCATTCCATATTTAATTATTAGGTGATATTATTATACCCCGAACCCACAAGATGTGATGCAACATGATGATATGATATTTATAAAATAGATTGCATGTTGTAGAAAATAGGGCGTATAGGTATAGGGGATTTAGGGTTTGGGTTCGCACGTGTGGAGAGGATCTTCGGGTTCGGCGCCGGTGTCTTCGGGGAGTGGATGAAGTAGTCGTTCACGGGTTGTAGAAGGAGTAGTCGACGTCGAGGAAGTAGTTGTTCCGGGGTCGTAGTTGTGGTGGAATCGCAACATCGTATCTGTTGTTCTCAAGTCGTCGTGGTAGTTGGCGTAGTAGAGGAAGTAGTCGTTGTAGGTATTCTCGTTCCGTATTGGAAGTAGTCGTGGCCGAACCTTACATCGGCATCTCCGGGGTTGGTGGCGAACTTGACAGTTTCGGTCTTTGGGCGCGCACGAAGGCGGCCGACGCAAAACGGACATGACGAAGGCGATGTAGTCGTTCACGGTTCGTCGGGGGAGTAGTAGTGGTCGAGGTTTGGTCCGAGGTCCTCGGGGTGGCGGTACTTGTTGGCGATGATCTTGTCGATGCGGTACCGTTCGGTGTACATCTCGGCAGTGTCACGGTCACGACGAAACGAGCACGAAGGCCTCGGTCACAACAACGTAGCACATGCACATACGGATACCCGGGATGCACCACTCTTCTTGCGGGACTTGTGTCAAACAGCTGTTGTGCGTCAAGGACGGAGCACAAGGAGGTCGGCGCAGCTGTAGAGAGGTGGACGGCGGTAGCAGGTCTGGAGGCGAGCCCGGCCGTCGGGGGAGGGGCGCTGCGAGTTCGTCGAGGATGGTGGTGTGGCGCTCGGTCGCGGGAGCACCACCAGGTCGGGGCGCAACAGGGCCGAGGCTGGGCACGGCCATGGCGGGACGGAGCTGAGGCACGCCGGCCGGAGATGCAAGGAGGAGGACAGCGTCCATCTCCGGCGACGGTTGGAGGCGACGGCGCGGGGTCGCCACGGGAGGGAGGCAGGCCGGTCAGCAGCTGTAGAGAGAGGAGGCGAGGGACGGCCGGCCGGAGAGGTTGACGGGGAGGAGAGGATGCCGGCGACGGGGGCGCGGCGGCCGGCGGGAGCAGAGGACGGCCGCGGGTGGAGGAGATGCTCGGGGTCCTGGCCGCAGGGGAAACAAGGTGCAGCAGCGGCGGCGCTTGGGGGCGAGGTGGAGGAGGAGCCCCGGCGGGGCGCCGGCCGTCCATGGCTGCGACAGGGAGGAGCTCGGGGATGCTCCCGCGCGCGAGGAGGGAAGGCAGGGAGCCGGAGGTGCGGGGGGGAACCGGGGGCGTCGACGGCGCGCCGCTTGCCGGCGGGAGGCGGGGAGAGGAGCTCCTGGCGGCGGGGTTCATGCAGAGGAGGGGTAGCAGGCGGGGCGATGGGGATCGAGCGAGAGGAGCAAGCGGGGGTTCCTCCCGTGCGTGCGTGCGTTCGCTCTAAGGGGTGGGGGGACCTAGCTGCAATTAGGAGAAACGGCGGGGGGGTTTTCGCGAGGGAAGAAAATATTTAGGGTTTGGGGAGGGAGTTCGGTGGGGAGGCTGGCTGGGCCTATTGGGCCTGGCCGACTGGGCTCTCTCTCTCTCCCTCAAAAGATCTTTTTTTTTTCTGTGGGTTTGCTTTATTATTTTTCAGAGATTGTTTCGGGACTAATTAAAAATAGATTTATGCATCAAACAACTTGTAGAGAATGTTGGAAAATAGGATTTGAGGAATTTTTAATTGGGTTGCAAGTTTTCAAATTAATGATGATGCACTATGCATGACGATGCACAAACAAAAAAAGAAAAACAAACAAAGCTAAGTGGGGAAAATCCCCGGCCCTTACAGACGACAGCACTAACAAGGGATTGCAACCTCGCAATCCACCTGCTAACCCGGGAGGGGAAAGAAGTTCGACTATCGATTCTTCATGCTTCCAGTTGATCTCGTCGACACCACTAACAAGGGCTTCTCGACACCACTAACAAGAGATTCTTGCTCGGAGTGACGACGATGTTCTTCCACCAGGAATCTTCCGATGATCGAACCTATTAGGTTAAAGGCTCAGAAAACGTCCACCCACGTAGGATCCTAACACTTTGAAAGATAGACAAGGGGGAGACTCCAAAACAAATAAGATGGGAGGAGGATAGAATAGGGATAAGGAGAAAACAAGAATCCTATTGAGATGTTTCCAAAACAGGTTTTGCACAAATAGTTTTTGACACTCTAGAAACAACGACCGTTAGCGAGGTTATCCTACAGGCTTTGCGGACCCGTTGCTTCGATAACCATTCGTATCGAAACAATATCGGGAATCGGAAACCATGCTCTGATACCATTTGTGACGCCCCGAGATCGGGCACTATGCAGATTTCAGCATTCCCGCCAAAATCCACATAATAACCGATTCCAGGTTGCCACTTGTGATAACATTACAACAGTTCACGAATATTCCGCAACAACAACAGAAAAGATATATACAAGACGACTCAAACGAGTCAAGGATACAACTGATACAATACAAAGATCCAAATAACAGCGGAAGAAACAACATAGCGTCCGGCTACGGACAAGATACAAATTGGACTAAGAGTCCTGAAGATAACTGATGGCGTCCAATCCCTGCCTAGGCCAAGCCGGAGGGATGCCCAAGCTAACGTCGTCAGACTTCAAACCTGTTGACTGCAATGTGGAATATGCAGCCACGAAAAGGATTCGTGGGTCAGTACGGTTAAGTACTGGCAAGTGGATAACCCATACTCACAAGATACCAGCGTATCCAATCATCACAATATACAAATACTTTGGGTACAACGGAAAGGAAGGGATTATTGCAAAGAAGCGGCAGCGGGCTGCAATAACTAACTATAGAGGCGCGCTACAACATCCGGCTAAAAGAAAGGGGATAAGATAGCGTATCAGAACCAACTACAACTACTCACCAAACAATACCCATCCAATGTTACCCCCTACTAAGGAAGCAACCCAAGGAAACTCACACGGTTGATTAAGGTGACATTCATTTTCATGGTGGAGGTAATCTATTTTACTAGTCAAGTTATCATCGTTAGGTGTAAGTTGTCTGAGTACTTGTTAGCCAGCACTTTCACCAAGTCATCCATAACCGCGGACAACACGGCTTCTCGAGAAGATTTAACCCTGCAGGGATGAACCAATTTGGCCGTACACGTAAGAATAACCCGCCAGACGGGAGATCAACCCACCAAGCGAGGTACTCAACACAACCCAACTCTTCTTCGCATCAAGCCCAAAGAACCCCGTGCAGTTGAGCGCACGGCTAATCAAGCCCCACGAAGAAAAGGGGACCCTCATAGCACTCTAAGAATGTGTCTCCCTAAATGCCGACTACAAAAGTTCCACCCTGGCGCCAAGGGTTCGCACCTGCATATGCATGCGGCAAATGGAAAACCCGAACTAAATGAGGCGATTTGGACGAGATGCGAATCGAATCAGAATTGCGGGGGGCGCCCATACTCGCTTCCCACATGCGGTTAGTGCGCTCATCATGGATCAATGGACAAGACCCTTTTCCTAATTAGGGTCGACACTAGCAGGCCTCAAAACCACGTCGGGCCTCCTGCCGGTGCCTTATCATCAAATTATTATTACCCAAAACGTTAACATGTTGTTGATGGAATTGAAACCCAATTATCAAACTAAACAGGTGATAAGACGGACAACAAGACTTGAGCGCAAACAACACTAAGCATGCAACTACGACACGAGAGCCAACGGGGTAAACAAACAACAGTTAATAGGAAGTGGAAGGAAGGATATATCATGGCTGCAAGGTAACATATGATAGGATCGAGACACAAGCATCGAATCATAAGGCTAGCATAAGGATAACGGAAAGAATCGGTAACAAGTGATGAAAGGCAGCCATAGGAAGCAAGTGAGTATACTTGCCTGGAATCCAGCAAGTAGAGGTACATCCGAAGAATTTGTCGTTGCTCACATCATCTCAACATCCTATCCGCGGAGAAGCAACGAACTAGAACAAACACCGGATGCAACAATTACTACTACGGCAAAAGATCAAGCATGATCCTATTTTATATGCATGATAAGTTTAAGGATGCATCAAAGATAAACTAGTTGACATGGTAAACATATTTAAATGGGCCCATATGCAATTTGGATTGCATATGGAAAAGCCCATGAATTAAGGTTGGATTAAATGATCTACAAATAACCATCATGTGAAAGTTGATTAGAATGATGCATGGATGATGAAAACAATAATAAAACAACAATAGCTTCAGTTTGAAAAGGTGTTTACCAAGTTTGGAATTTTATTTGTTAAGTTATGAAATTTGGCTTCTTAAGTGAGTTACACAAACATTTATTGTTTTCACCCATTTTAATTGTTCAAAACAGATAACAAAATACATATTTGGAAAGAACACAAAATTTTAGATGGAATACATATTTCATTTGTTGAATTTGGATTTTAGATGAGCAAGTTATTAAATTGATAATTTTAAATGCATTAATTAAGAAACAGTTGTTTTCAGCAATTTAAATTATTCAAAACAGAAAACAAAGTTGATATTCAGCAAGGTGGTTTCATTTTGAGTGGAAAACATATTTTATTTGTTGAAATTGGAATTTAATTGAGCAAGTTATGAATTTCACCATTTAAATGATTTAATTAAAACATTAAGTAATTGTATTAATTTTATTTATCCAAAACAGAAAACAAATGTTATATTTGCAAAGTTTAGAGAATTTTGATTGGAAAACATATTTTACTTTTCAAATTTGGAGTTAAAATGAATTAGTTATGATTTATGCAATTAAATCAATTTAAATTGAGTCGGAAGCCCAACATTTAATTTAGGAGGTTCACGTTATTTATCTACCCATCAAGATTAAATTTTGTTTAACATGGAGTGACAAGGATATAGATGAGATACACAATTTAAATGGAACCGGGACAATATCTAAGTATCCCAACTCATTCCATATTTAATTATTAGGTGATATTATTATACCCCGAACCCACAAGATGCGATGCAACATGATGATATGATATTTATAAAATAGATTGCATGTTTAGAAAATAGGGAGTATAGGTATAGGGGATTTAGGGTTTGGGTTTGCACTTGTGTAGAGGATCTTCGGGTTCGGCGCCGGTGTCTTCGGGGAGTGGATGAAGTAGTCGTTCACGGGTTGTAGAAGGAGTAGTCGACGTCGAGGAAGTAGTTGTTCCGGGGTCGTAGTTGTGGTGGAATCGCAACATCGTATCCGTTGTTCTCAAGTCGTCGTGGTAGTTGGCGTAGTAGAGGAAGTAGTCGTTGTAGGTATTCTCGTTCCGTATTGGAAGTAGTCGTGGCCGAACCTTACATCGGCATCTCCGGGGTTGGTGGCGAACTTGACAGTTTCGGTCTTCGGGCGCGCACGAAGGCGGCCGACGCAAAACGGACATGACGAAGGCGATGTAGTCGTTCACGGTTCGTCGGGGGAGTAGTAGTGGTCGAGGTTTGGTCCGAGGTCCTCGGGGTGGCGGTACTTGTTGGCGATGATCTTGTCGATGCGGTACCGTTCGGTGTACATCTCGGCAGCGTCACGGTCACGACGAAACGAGCACGAAGGCCTCGGTCACAACAACGTAGCACATGCACATACGGATACCCGGGATGCACCACTCTTCTTGCGGGACTTGTGTCGAACAACTGTTGTGCGTCAAGGACGGAGCACAAGGAGGTCGGCGCAGATGTAGAGAGGTGGACGGCGGTAGCAGGTCTGGAGGCGAGCCCGGCCGTCAGGGGAGGTGCGCTGCGAGTTCGTCGAGGAAGGCGGTGTGGCGCTCGGTCGCGGGAGCACCACCAGGTCGGGGCGCAACAGGGCCGAGGCTGGGCACGGCCATGGCGGGACGGAGCTGAGGCACACCGGCCGGAGATGCAAGGAGGAGGACGGCGTCCATCTCCGGCGACGGTTAGAGGCGACGGCGCGGGGTCGCCACGGAGGGAGGCAGGCCGGTCAGCAGCTGTAGAGAGAGGAGGCGAGGGACGGCCGGCCGGAGAGGTTGACGGGGAGGAGAGGATGCCAGCGACGGGGGCGCGGCGGCCGGCGGGAGCAGAGGACGGCCGCGGGTGGAGGAGATGCTCGGGGTCCTGGCCGTCCACGCGGGGGAAACAAGGTGCACCAGCGGCGGCGCTTGGGGCGAGGTGGAGGAGGAGCCCGGCGGGGCGCCGGCCGTCCGTGGCTGCGGCAGGGAGGAGCTCGGGGATGCTCCCGCGCGCGAGGAGGGAAGGCAGGGAGCCGGAGGTGCGGGAGGGAACCGGGGGCGTCGACGGCGCGCCGCTCGCCGGCGGGAGGCGGGGAGAGGAGCTCCTGGCGGCGGGGTTCGTGCAGAGGAGGGACAGCAGGCGGGGCGATGGGGATCGAGCGAGAGGAGCGAGCGGGGGTTCCTCCCGTGCGTGCGTGCGTTCGGTCTAAGGGGTGGGGGGACCTAGCTGCAATTAGGAGAAACGGCGGGGGGGTTTTCGCGAGGGAAGAAAATATTTAGGGTTTGGGGAGGGAGTTTGGTGGGGAGGCTGGCTGGGCCTATTGGGCCTGGCCGTCTCGGCTCTCTCTCTCCCTCAAAAGATTTTTTTTTCTGTGGGTTTGCTTTATTATTTTTCAGAGATTGTTTCGGGACTAATTAAAAATAGATTTATGCATCAAACAACTTGTAGAGAATGTTGGAAAATAGGATTTGAGGAATTTTTAATTGGGTTGCAAGTTTTCAAATTAATGATGATGCACTATGCATGACGATGCACAAACAAAAAAAGAAAAACAAACAAAGCTAAGTGGGGAAAATCCCCGGCCGTTACATATGGGTGCGGGGCCCCTGGAGCTCCACCGCCTTTTCCCTTTCGCCTATTTAATCCCCCCGGATGGAAAACCCTAGGCACCTGATCAAAAATCCCCGAAAAGTTCAGCAGAAGCTGTTTCCGCCCCCCTGCCGGATAGGAGATCATCACCGGAGGCTTCTACATCACCATGCCTTCCTCCGGAGTGATGCGTGAGTAGTTCAACCTTGGACTACGGGTTCGTAGCTGTAGCTAGATGGTTGTCTTCTCCTCATATGCCTCCATGTTTAGATCTCGTGAGCTGACTATCATGATCGAGATTGATCTTATGTAATTCTATATGCTGTGTTTGCTGGGATCCGACGAATATTGAACTTATGCCAAGTTGATTATAGTCTTTATTTGCATATGCTATTTGTGATCTTGCATGCTTTCTGTTGCTAGTGGTTGCTCTGGCCAAGTAGTTGCTAGTGACTCCAAGAGGAAGTATTTATGCTCGATAGTGGGTTCATGCCTCCTCACCACCTTGCTCGAGTGACGAAAACGTGAAGGATGGGGATGTGCTATTGCCATTAGGGAGAAAACAGCAGTGAGAGTTCCCGCGTGCATAATCATTCCGTACATTACACACTTTGTTTAATGCAGTTATCTGTTGCTTGCAACTAAATACCTAAGGGGGTTCGGATGATAATCTGAGGGTGGATTATTAGTCATAGATGCAGATGGATGTCGGTCTCTGTATAGTGTTGTAATGCCCGCACTAAATATCATAGTAATCATCATGTTATATTGTGCACTATGGTGTAACCTCTATTTGTCAATTGCCCAGCTGTAATTTGTTCACCCAGCATGCTATCTTTTATCGAGAGACACCACTAGTGAACCTATGAACCCAGTACATTTTCCACACTGTTAAACAAACCACAACAATTTACTGTTTTCTTTACTTACTGCAAGCATGCATCATTTTCCACACTATACGTCTAATCTTTGTTTTCAGCAAGACCGGTGAGATTGACAACCTCACTGTAAAGTATTTTGGTTGTGGTGTTTGCAGGTTCCACGTTGTTGCTGACACCGGTGAAGCGCTAGCACCACCGTCAGTGGCATCAACCTTCCTGAGTTCCTCTTCCTCCTACTGGATTGATAACCTTGGTTCTTAACTGAGCGAAATTCTTGCCGCTTACTCATCACACCCTCCTCTTGGGGTTTCCACGGTCGCCATCACGAGCATCAAGAATTTCTGGCGCCGTTGCCGGGGAGGAAGAAGTCTTCTGGCAAGGGGAGTCTCTCACTCTCAACCTCTTTATTTTGTTTATTGTCTTGTAGTTTACTTCATAGCTGTTATTTATTTGCTTGCTTTTATTCTGCTAAAATGAGTTCCTCTGAGAATACTAACTTGTGTGACTTCATTAACACAAACAACAATGATTTTATTTGTACACCTATTGCTCCACCTACTCCTACTGCTGCTTTCTATGAGATTAAACCTGCGTTATTAAATCTTGTTATGAAAGAGCAATTTTCTGGTATTACTACTGATGATGCTGCTGCCCACCTTAATAATTTTGTTGAACTATGTGATATGCAAAAATATAAAGATGTGGATGGAGATATTATTAAACTGAAATTATTTCCTTTCTCTTTAAGAGGGAGAGCTAAAGAATGGTTGCTATCTTTGCCTAGAAATAGTATTGTTTCATGGACTAAGTGTAAAGATGCTTTCATTGGAAAATATTATCCTCCTGCTAAGATTATATCTATGAGAAGTGACATAATGAATTTTAAACAATTTGATAATAAACATGTTGCTAAAGCTTGGGAAAGAATGAAAACTATGGTGAAGAATTGTCCCACTCATGGACTGACTACTTGGATGATTATACAAACTTTTTATGCAGGACTGAATTTCTCCTCAAGGAACCTATTGGATTCAGCTGATGGAGGTACCTTTATGCCCATCACTTTGGGCAATGCAACAAAGCTTCTTGATGATATGATGATAAATTATTCAGAGTCGCACACTGAGAGAGATCCACAAGGTAAGAAGGTAAATTCTGTTGAGGAAACCTCCTCTTTAAGTGAAAGGCTTGATGCTATTATGTCTATGCTTGTTAATGGTAAAGCTCAAGTTGATCCTAATAATGTTCTTTTAGCCTCTTTGGTTGCTCAAGAAGAGCATGTTGATGTAAACTTTATTTTAAATAATAATTTTAGCAACAATGCTTATAGAAATAATTTTGGTGGAAACAATTATAAGCCCTATCCTCCTAATAGTGGTAGTGGTTATTTTTATGGTAGATCTCGAAGGCCTAGTGAGGAAAGGATTTAGAAGTTGAAAAAGCAACTAAGAACTTTATGCAAATGCAATATGAACAAAACAAGTTGTTTACTAAAACTATGGAAGAACAATATGCTATGTTGAGAACTATTAGCCAACAAATTGGGAATTTAAATAGAGAAATCTCTGGGTTGCAAGGTAAAATTTCAAGTGCTAAGATTAGTATTTCGGCCCTGTCAGAGGCACAATTTTCTTTGCTCAATAAAATGGCTGCTAAAACTGAAACCATTAAAGATAACCCTTTTGCTGCAACTGATGCCATTCAAGTTCGAATTGATGATAATGTTAGGTTGATGGCTGAATTAAGTGCTAGTTGGGAAAGAGAAGATCAATTGGCTAAAAAGAATAATATTGCTAGAGTTTGCACTATCACAACCACTAGTAAAACTGAAGCTCCTAATGCTAGTAAACCTCCTACTATCAATGGTAAAGTAGTTGGTGTTAATAAAGTCTCTACTCCTTTGGTGTGAAGTGCTGAAGTTTTTAGAGGTATGGGAGATAATGGTTCCATTACTTTTGATGATAATAATATTGATTTTTATGATTGCAATATCTCTAAAGTTATTATTTTTCTACAAAATCTTGCTAGAAGTCCTAATGCTAGTGCCATGAATATGGCCTTTACTAAACATATTACCAATGCTCTCATGAAAGTTAGGGAAGAAAAGTTGAAACTGGAGACATCTATCCCTAGAAAATTAGATGATGGTTGGGAGCCTATTATTAAGATAAAAGTAAATGATTTTAATTGCAATGCGTTGTGTGATATTTGTGCTAGTATCTCTGTTATGCCTCAAAAGCTTTATAATAAGCTTGATTTACCACTGTTGGAACACTGTTATTTGGATGTTCATCTTGCTGATAATGCTAAGAAGAAACCTCTTGGTAGAATTGATGAAGTTCTTATTATGGTTAATAATAACCTTGTCCCTGTTGATTTTATTGTTATGAACATTTAATGCAATGCTTCTTGTCCTATTGTTTTGGGAAGACCTTTTCTTAGAACTGTTGGTGCTATTATTGATATGAAAGAGGGGAGTATTAAATACCAATTCCCCCTCAAGAAAGGTTTGGAAAAATTTCCTAGAAGAAGATGAAGCTACCTTTTGACTCTATTATTATAGCAAGATATGATATTGATGCTTCTTCACTTGAAAAAACTTGAGTTGCCCTTTTATGCCTAGCTGAAAGGTGTTAAAGAAAAGCGCTACCGGGAGACAACCCGTTTTATTTCGATGTTTTAAACCCGTTTTCCTTCGTTTTATTTGGTGTGCTTTGCACCTGGGTGTTGTATATTTCTTTAGGAACCATGTTTTATCTTTTGTTTTGTTTTTTTGTTGAGCCAATTAAAGCCTCTAGTGGAAAGTTGATAATATATTTCGGATTTCTGTGCAGGAAACAGATTTCTGCTGTCCACTGTTAATTCCGCTAAAAATCACAGAAAATTAAAAATGATCTGAGTTTTTTGTGCTTAATCCTGAGTTATATACGCAAATGTCTTAGTTAACCACTTTTTGATTTGAGCAACAGAAGAGTTTTGAAAAAATCGATCTTTACCGGCTGTTCTGTTTTTGACAGATTTCTGCCATTTATCGCATTTACATCTTAATCTCTTTCTTTTGGTGTTCTTTTGTGAAAAAGAGTTTTAAAAGAAGTTGTGGAAGTAGCTAATTTGTTTTTGAGTGTTAGACTTGAGTTGAAACTGAACCATTTGAATTTATTATTTCAATTACACTAACGTTGCTAATGAAGATTGTGAGAATTTTGGTGTGAAGGAAGTTTTCAAGGGTCAAGAGAAGAGGATGATATGATGTGATCAAGAAGAGTGAAAAGACTAAGCCTGGGGATGCCCCGGTGGTACATCCTAGAAAATTCCAAGAAGATTCAAGCGTCTAAGCTTGGGGATGCCCAAGGCACCCCCTTCTTCATCAACAAATTATCAGGCCACTTCTAGTGAAACTATATTTTTATTCGGTCGCATCTTATGTCCTTTACATGGAGCGTCTTTTATTTTTGTTTTCAGTTTGCATTTGTTTTTTTCTTTAGTTTGTTTTAAATTTTTCAAAAAGCTTGGTTGGACCCCAGCATTCTTTTGTTGGAGAGTGACACGCTCTGCTTTTTCATGGGAATACTTTGTGATCTTATTCTCTGTCTAGCTCTTACATTTATTTAGCTCATGTTTTGCATGCATCTCTTATTAGAGTTGTTAGTTTTAGTAGTGTTTTGTGATTACTCTCATGTTTTCTTGCTATATCATAAACAGTATTTTTGTTAAAGCATGTTTTGTATGGTGCTTGTTGGGAGAAGAAAACTGCTGCTTGAAATAGAATTTATAACAGTACTAGTAGAAGCTTGTATAGACTGTTGCTAGAACTTTTTCATGCCATTCTAAATGTTATTTTAGTTTTAAATCCTTGTGGATATTGAGTAGCATGATTAACCTAAAATAGCTGAGAGTGTTTAATATGTCTTGAAAGATTCATGAGTTGTCCTTATCATAGTAAAGCATCAATATATGGTATTCTCTTTCGAATGTTTTATTTGGTTGACTTGGCGCATGCTCACACCATGTTTATGACTACAAACCAGTCACGAATAGCCTCCATGACCACTTAGTTTTTTGAACTTGTGATACTGCTTATGTTTTAATTAATGATGCTTATGTCGCTATGCATGATTATGGCTCTTATGCTCTCTTGATTTGTCGCTCCCATTCTTTTGCTAGCCTCCACCTGTACTGAGTATGATCTCTACTCGTGCATCCAAACTCCCTTAAACCAAAGTTTTTCCCATTGTGTCCACCATACCTACCTACATGTGGTATTTAAGTGCCAGTCCAAGTAAATTGCTCATGTGTTACCTTTAAAACCTTCAAAATTACTCCTGCTTTATGTTCCTGTTTTGCTCATAAGGACGTAAATTGCCGTGGATGTGTAAAGACAGATGCCATGGGATGGCTAAAGTGTTAGGGCCGATGGACGCTGTAGGTATTCGGTGAGGGATCGCATGTCGAGTAGACACGCTCAGAAACACTGCAAACACCTCGATCTACCTAGGTTCGGGGCCCTCGTGTGGAGGTAACACCCCAAATCCTGCCTATCTCTCTGTATATGATGTTACCGAGTAGCCAGAGTACAAATCAGGCCCTCAGCCGAGTAGCCACTCTCTAGTTCTCTCTCTGTGTAGCACTAAGGAGCGCAATAAATGCTCTCAGGGCAACGTCCTCCTCGCGCAGGAGGGGGCTGGGCGCCTTATATACTGGTGCCCAGCGAGTAAACAACTATTAAAAGTACACGATTAGACAACGCCACTGTGATAGCTCTAGCACGCTTCCGTGTTCCCGCTGACGCCGTTACGAGAAGTCGCCACGCCGTCCGGCTGACAGGACTTGTCCACCCTGTCAGTCTCACAGGGTAGGCTCCTGGCCTGTCCTGTCCCCTCTGTCAGTGACAGGACATGACAGCCCCCCACCCTCACTGTGCCCACGCCGTAGCGCGGATAATCATGTGTCTTGTAAGTTGAACCGCACGCCTTTACGGCTGCGGGATACGCGGGATCCCGTCAGAACGGCTCCATTGGCTTCGTGCCCGAGTAGGATTGATGCCCATCTACTCGGACCACCTGATCTCTACTCGAATGGTTCCAAACTTCCTCCTTATCTTCTCTTGACCTTAAATACTTATTACCGAGTAGCATCTACCGGATAGCAGGTACCCGGGTAGCCGCCTACCCGGTAAGCAGTACTCTGATCTCTGTTTGACCACCTGCCTTACCCCTACTCGGGGGTAGCCCCCGACATTAGTCCCCGAAGCTAGTAGAGTCCAGTGAACTTGTTCGTTGGGCCCTGCCAGCTTAAACCAAATTGCCTCCGTGAAGCGATCTGGCCAAGTTGCTCCTCAACTCGGACATTCAAGGATCTTCCTCGAACTTCTCTGATTAATGTCTTCAGAGAAATCTTCTAGGTGCCGAGTAGGCCACGCAACGCAGAGCTCTACCGAGAACCTAACACTTAGCAAAATTTTCCACTCGTTCCCGCTCAATCCAGATCAAATCTATCTTCTTGTGTCCAGTGAGGGCACGTGTCACGCGTCCACGTCGCCGACGCCTCGGTTCTGGCGTTTTAACGTGTCACGCGCCTGCCACTGCACCTGGGGCCCACGAACCGTTAGGTCGCCTCGATCGTGTACTCGAGAACCCACGACCCACGTTGTGGGATCAACTGCGCCTGTTACGCGCGCATTTCGCGCTATATGCGTTTCTAACGGGAAGTTAAGCCACGCCGCACGATCTCAGCCATGATCAATCCGCTGGTAACTGCAATTCGCAGACGGAATAAATACCTACGCGCCGCCCAAATCACCTCTTCCCTTCGCACTTTCCCCATCTCGCAGCGCTTCTTCTCGCCTTCGCCCTCGCCGCAGAGCTAAGTGCCGCCGCGAACTCGCCACGCGCCGCTGTAGTGAGAGCGGAGAGCAAGGATTCCAGCACGCCTCCGTCGTCATCATGAACCTCAACTCCGATGAGCTCCCGCGTCTCCATCACCAACCCCGCCTCCATTGATCTTGCGAGCGCCGCCGCGGACCAGCACGAGGAGGAGATGGCGCCATCCTGCGCCGGCTGGGAGGGCTCGGACGTCACCGCCGCTGATTGCAAGTGGCTGGTGAACACTCGCCGTGTCCCTCCCGGTGTGATTTGCCGTCCTCCCGGCACCGAGCTCGTCCCGACTCCGGAAGCCGATGAGTACATCGTATTTATTTCTCACTTCAAGCGCGGCCTATGCCTGCCTATTTCCAAGTTCTTCTCCTTCTTCCTCCGCTACTTTGGCCTCCAGCCACACCATCTTCCTCCCAACGCCATCGTCATGCTATCCACCCACGCCACTGTTTGTGAAGCCTTCTTAGGCGTGTACCCAACAATCCAGACTTGGGCTCATTACTTCTTCCTCCGCCAACAGAGCGTTCCCACCAAACAATCCACTAGTTCCACGCGCAATGACCCAGACGGGTAGCGCAATGATGCTGCAGCGTAGCACCGGACACCACCCGCGGGTACTCGGGTTGGAAACCGTGCGCAAATGGCAGCGAGGCTTTCTGTATGTGAAGAATGTCCCTCCCGAAGAAGGAAAACCCGCTGAGGACCGAATTGGGCTTCCCAAGTTCGAGAATGCGCTACCCACCGGACAGAACTGGGGGTATAATCCCAAGAATATGGTGCCTGACTTCGTCCAGGTAGAGAAGCGTCTGACGCAGCTGGTTGACCAAGGACTTCTGCAGGATGACCCGATTGCCTGCTGGATATCACGACGAGTGCTCCCTCTCCAGGACTGAGCACACAAGATGTGCTACATGGGAGGCCCATGGGATTGCACCCGGACCACGACCTTTGAGCTTAGTAAGGCAGAGGTGGCCATCTGGGCCAAGTCAATCATGCGGACTACCCTCACCGAGAACTGGGCTTACGACTTCGTGCCGTGTAGCCGCACCAAGCCCATCCCCAAGGTTAGTTTTCTTCTCTGCTTTCTCAGTACATGTGTTTGATACTGAATAGACCTCCTCTTAGCTTTATATGCTTTGTGTTTGCATGTTGTTCCGAGTAGAACCACTTAGCTTGATATGCTTTATGTTTGCATTCTGTTCCGAGTAGAACCACTTAGCTTGATATGCTTTATGTTTGCATGCTGCTCTGAGTAGAAACACTTAGCTTGATATGCTTTATGTTTGCATGTTGTTATGAGTAGAACCCCCATTCGTTTACCTCTTCTGGTCCTTAGTATTTAGTGCTTTTTGTTTGCACACTAGACCGAGTAGGATACCTACTCTGCTGAAATTCGTCTTACTATGCTTTGTGTTTGCATCAATCAGCACATCCATCGTCAGAAGATCGAGGACCAGCTCATCTTCGAGGCCAACTGGGAAGCAGATAGAACAGAGGATGACAAAACTGCGTATGACATCCAGGGCACCCTGTGCATCCCGCGTGCTGGTCAGGACGGTAAGTCCCGAGTCACGGGTTCTATCCGGGACTGGTCTAAGGATGAAGAAGGTGACCGGGTTCACCTTTTTTACTTGCTTGCACTGTTCATGACTCCCTCTTTTCTATTCTGAACGCTTCCTTCCCTCTATTGCAGAAGAACCTGAGTTGGATGAGATGGAGGAACCCGTGGATGCCATTCCGGTGTCCGTGGCTACCCCCACCACTACTAGAAAGAGAACGGGTAGCGGGGCACAAGATCCCCCTGCTAAGAGGATCAAGAAGAAGCCGGGCGTCAAGGCGGGAACCAAGCCCAATTTGCGCAGGAAGCGCCCCCCCCCCCATTGATGGGTAAGTATTTCCAGGTTGCCGTCTACTCTGTTTTCTCCCTGGCCCTCTTCCTTGCACATTTCCTGATTTCCTTTCTCTTTTACTCATTTCCTTTCAGTGATGCCCTTGATGCCGATACCACCGCCGCAGCAGCTCCCCGGAAGAAGAAAGATCCACCACGAGAACTCGTGGAACTCACTGACGACGAAGGGGATCGCGTGCCAGAGAACCGGACGCTGGCATCCTCTCCTCTCCGAGAAGAGCCAGATCTTGGCGCCCAGAACGTAGGCACCGAGACGAATATAGAGCGCACTCCCGAACAGCAGCAGCCCACCGCGTCGCCAACTGCTCATGACACCACCAACATCGAGAAGCCATCAACCCCTCCAGCTGCATCAGCTGAGGAGGCCACTGATCACGCTGCCGGGCAGCATCAAGAAGAGACCGCCGAGCAGCAGCCCGAAGACAACGCTGCAAAGCAGCCGGAAGACAGCGCTGCAAAGCAGCCGGACCCTGCTGCCGAGCAGCAGGTAGAAGATAATGTTGTAGAGCAGCCGGACCCCGCTGCCGAGCAGCGGGTAGAAGATCATGCTGCCGCGCAGCGAGTGGAGGACCCCATGGAGGAGCCCTCACGTGAATACGTAGTGCAGCCGGATGCTGCGCCATCCAATCAGCCGAAGGCGCCGCCAACTTGTCAAGTACCTCCGCCAACTTCCAAGAAGCAAACAGCTCCTTCTACCGCCAAGGTGGTCCCGCAAGAGACTAGGAAGCAACCTCCACGTGGTGCCTCGCAGGCTGGCGCACAGCCAACCGGACAGTGGCAAGCCGTGCAACAGCAGTTGTCTTTTCAGCCATCAGGGCCACAGAAACCAGGCGGTCAACCAGGCGGCCAACCAGCACAACAGTAACCTCCACCTGCGAAGTGGCCGCTTAACAAGGCCATGAAAGTTAACCCAAACACCAGGTTGGTGCAGGCCGACGTCTAGTTTGGCCCTGAAGAGGAGCAAGATCCCGTCGCAGGCGCCAGCGAAACCGAGAAGGCTCCTTCCTTCCCAGAGTACTGGGTTCAGCTGTAGGAGCGCCACAAGATTAAGATGTCCAAGGAAGCTGAGCGACTAGGCGCTCTGAAAGAGCGGAGAGCCGTGTCCCGCTCCAAGTCCAAGGGGAAGAAAGATTCCCTGGTCATCAATGAAATCACTTCCCGCGACGAGGATGACGATGAGCTCCCTGAGGAAGGCGCAGCTGCCATCCTGGACCGAGTAGGCTTCATCGAGAAGTTGTGGGACAGCAATAAACTTGGCCACGCCGCCTGGGACGGTACCGAGCTGCAGAACCTCGACAACTATCGGACAGAGTGGAACAAGGCCGACATCGGCCCTGTTAGCGTAGCTATGGCCGGACCTTGCAGTACTCTGGCCAGCAAGCTGTTTGTTGCTCGCAAAAACTTCAAGGACATTGAGCAGAGCTATGTGGTAAGTACCTTTTTTTCCTTTGATCTTTTCGATTTGCCAGATTTCTTCTTTACCTCTCTTCTCTTACCCACTACTCAGTCCCCGAGATTTGGGCCGAGTAGGTAAAGCTCCACCGAGTTGCCATCTACTCGGGCTAAATCTTCCAAACTTATTAGATCTCTTTCTTCTCTGCAGGATAGCATCCAGGAGAGGACTAAGGTCTTCCGCCAGCTCCTGTGGTCTCATCGCCAATGCGATACAGGAACCGGGAGCTGGAGTTCAAGAAGAGCGAGATGGACGCAATGGAGAAGAACTCCATGGAAAGCGCTATCAAACTGTCTGCTATGGAAAGTAATTTTTTAGCATCTCGGTTTGTGCGTTTTTTGCTTACGCCCGTTTTTTTTTTGCTTTTTTGCTCAATCACTGTCATCTCTGTAGGTGATCTCAAGGCGCTCGTCGATAGGCACCAGGACTGTGAGGTCATGGCTGCCTCCACGCAGACTACAATCTCCAGACTGGAAGGTGAGCTACTCCTTCTCTGTTTCCCTCACTTAGCTTGTTGCTGCCTGCTCCCTTTGCTAACTTGCTGCTCTATCCGTAGAAGAATACAAGAAATTCCGAGAAGAACATCAGCAATGCCTTACTCCAGCTGAAGCGCACCACCAAGTGCAGGTCTGTGAGGCCGAGTTGCTGAAAGAGCGGGAGACCGAGAAGACGGAGTTTGAGAAACTCCAGGTTGATCTTAGCAACGCACTCCAAACTGCCATCAATGTTGTCCGCGGAAAGCAAGATTTTGAGAAGACAGCGGCTGCCGAGAAGAAGAAACTCGAGCTAGAAATCAGAACTTTGAAGGAAAGGAACCAAGCTCTCGAGGTCGCAGTCAGCGACTCGCGCCTCCTCCAGAATAAGCATATCCGAGAAACAGACGACTGGAGGATCAAGCAGGGGGCCCTTGTGCTTGAAATGGAATGTGAATTGCCGCTACTCTTCACCTTGTTTAGTTTTTACTTTTCTATCTTCTTCTACTCATCCTCTCTTCTTCTCGGTTGCTCTTCTGATCCAAACTGTCATTTCCTGATCTAGATATCTTCCCGGAACTCCGTGTCGCCGGTGAAACTGCTGTGGACAAAGCTAGAAAGGCCAGGGCAGCAGCCGGTCTGAGTGTTGATGATACCTCCAGCATCGACGATCATCTCGTCAACCTCAAGACCCAAGTGCGCTCCCTCAAATGCTTGGGTACCTCCATGGTGTCTACCGCAATCAAGCTGCACAAACTGTTCTGGCCTGACCGAGATATCCCAGAGTCCTTCCGTGGCATGGGAGCTAACCTGGACCATGTCAAATAAGAATTGAAGAAGTGGCGCGCTTCCGCAACTCGGGCAGGAGCTGACAAGATCCTCCATTTCATCTTATCCTGGTACGAGAATCTAGACCTCGAGCGGATTGGCACTCGCAGAAATGGCTCCAAGTGGACTGCGCGTCCCGAGTGCGTCTCACGCCGAAAAGCAGTGGCATACGAGATTGCCTCCTACGCTGAGACCAGCATATACATTGACGGCCCCACCGAGCCGGATACAGATGTTGATGAAGAGGAAGACGAGGAGGATGCCGAGTTCAGCGAGGATGCTGGCGAAGACCACGGCCGAGATGACGAGGGTGCCGGTGAAGCCAACGGCCAAGATGACGATGAAGCTGAACAGGAGGAGTCCGAGCACGGAGAGGCCGAGCAAGAGGAAACCGAGTAGCGTGGTGGCGCGGAGGACTCCGGGATGGAAGCCAACCCGGAGACCGAGCAGCCGCAACCCGCCACGCAGGAGGCGGTCGTCACCACCGAGATGGTGATTGACGACCCCGCTCCCGAGCTGGGTGTGACTGGGGCTGCGACCTCCGTGCTCTACCCTCTTCCCAGCGCCTCCGCCACTCAGGCCTCCAACAACTCTGCATCGGAGCCCATCTCCAATACTCCAACATCTTCAGCGGCCGAACCTACATCGACAACACCTGCCTCCGAGCCAGTGGCGCCTACCAGCACAAACTCGGATACCACTACCTCCATCATTGTCTAAGTTCCTGCAATTTTCTTATCTAAAACACTTATCAGATCCCCGGGATGCTGGGTGCAGATGTAATCAATACACTTATGCTTTATCTCGATATCAGTTTTATTTGCTTCACTTTTTAGCAAGACTGGCTTGATGCCGGATTGCGTTTTAATGCAAGTCCCCGAGTTGCATTTCTCATCCACTTGTCTTTTTTGTCTTTGCTCTTACCTGCCACTTGTGTCTTTTTGGTAGTCGAGTCACAAGATCTGAAATACCAAGTTTCAGATACTCAACCACCTTGAGATTTGAATTCTAACGCTGCCCACCACTTAGCCTAAAAACAGAGAAGTAAATATACCCTACTCGGTTGCTACAATTCTCTTTTCCTTAGATATTTTTCATGTGCTCATTGACCTTTGGCTTGTTCTCTTGCTTGCCATGAAGCCGGGTTGCGGACATCAGCAGAGTCGAGGAGTTGGCCCTTGGGTTTAAACACATTACTAGATATGCGCATGGAATTCTAAGTAGACCAACCGAGTAGACAAAGGAAATAAAATAAACAACACAAGGCAAGGTTTTTGCACAGGCGGTCCCCGAGTTTGAATTCGGAGTGCCAACTTGAATTTTAACTCGGTTAAGGAGATACATACAACTTTTGCTCATGAATGAAAATGGCGGAGCAGAGCTACATTCCAGGGACGCTTGGATTCCTCTCCAGCCCTATCCGGCATGTTCTTCTGCGGTGTCTGTGCGTCTACTAGATAGTAGGCATCATTGTGCAGAGCCTTGCTCACGATGAAAGTCCCTTCCCACGGAGGGGATAGCTTGTGCATCCCGGTCGTGCGCTGCACGAGCGTAAGGACCATGTCTCCTTCTCGGAAAACCCTTGGGTTTACTTTCCGGCTATGATAACGCCTCAGGCTTTGCTGATAAATGGTTGAACGTGACAGAGTTAACTCTCTTGCTTCTTCTAACAGGTCAACATCATTTTCTCGAGCTTCTCTCGCCTCTTTTTCAGTGTAGAGTGTTACTCTGGGCGAGTCATGCTCTAGGTCAGTGGGCAACACGGCCTCAGCTCCATATACCAGGAAGAATGGTGTGTATCCGGTTGATCGGTTAGGGGTAGTCCTTAGACTCCACAACACCGCCGGCAACTCGTCCAGCCAACAACCAGGGGTTCGCTGTAATGGCTCAATTAGCCTTGGCTTTATCTCGGATAGGACCATGCCATTTGCTCTTTCAACCTGCCCATTTGAGGCTGGATGCGCAACTGATGCAACATCTAGCCGGATCCGCTTCTCCTTGCAGAATCTTGCGAATGCTCCCTTAGCAAAGTTTGTGCCATTATCAGTGATGATGTTGTGCGGGTAGCCGTATCTCAGAATGATATACTTCAGGAAATTCACAGCTGTGACTCCATCACACTTCCGAATAGGCTTGATCTCAATCCATTTGGTGAATTTATCGACCATGACCAAGATGTGAGTCATGTTGCCTCTAGCTGGCTTGAAAGGGCCTATCATATCCAAATACTAGACAACAAATGGCCAAGTAATGGGAATGGTCTTCAACTCAGATGTTGGCATATGAATCTTACTCGCAAAACTCTGGCACCCGTTGCACTTTCTCACTATATCTTCAGCTTGCCGCAAGGCAGTGAGCCAAAAGAATCCATGCCGAAAAGCCATGTTGACCAGTGCCCGAGAAGAGGCATGATGCCCGCATTCTCCCTGGTGTATCTCTCTAAGAATCTCTTCTCCTTCCTATGGCTCAACGCAGCGTTGCAGCACCCCAGTATGACTCCTTCTATGCAGCGCCTTGTTTATGATTGTGTAGCCCTTGGATCTTCTCTGTATTTGCCTGGACGTGACCTCATCACTCGGCAATGAGCCATCCGTTAGAAAGTATAATATGGGCATCGCCCAACTCGGTATCTCCCGGATGGGAAACACCGGTTCGTCCACTTCCATTGGATCAGCTACCATGACCTCTTCTGAGTTGGAGACGAGTCCCTGAGTCCCCGAGTACTGAGAAATGATCCCCTCAATGAACGCAACAGTCCCCGAGTTGAGTGAAGCAGTCCCCGGGTTGCAGGTGCCAGTCCCCGGGTTCTCCTTTCCAGCTTCCCAATCAATCTCCATGAGAACAACTTCCGATTCTGGCAGAGATGGAATGAATATGGATTCCGAGTTGGGAGATTGCTTGATGGATGGCTTTCTCAAATGCTCCAAGGCAATTCCAGCCGAGATAAACTGCCGAGAAGACCCCAACTTGGACAGTGCATCACCTGCATCGTTCTCAGCTTGGTGTATATGATGAAACTCACACCCCTCGAAGGACCCAGTCATAGTTTGCACTAGAAACCGGTAGGACGCCATGTTGGCATCCAAGGCATCCCAATTGCCAGAAACTTGCTGAACCACTAAATCCGATTCCCCATAACAGACAATGCGCTGAACTCCGGTCTCCTTGGATACCCTCAAGCCATGTACCAATGCCTCATACTCGGCCACATTATTGGATGCTTTGAAATGGATCTGCAGCACGTACTTGAGTTGGTCTCACTTGGGTGACGTAAGCACTGCGCCAGCACCGAACCCTTCTTTTACTTTGGAGCCATCAAAATGCATCTTCCAGAAGTTGGTTTCCGGCAAGGGAGGGTCGTACTGCATCTCGGCCCAATCCACCAAGAAATCTGCCAGAGTTTGTGACTTGATTGCTTCTCTTCTCGCGTACATAGGGGTGTACGCGGCTAGCTCAATTGCCCACTTGGCTACCCGGCCACTTGCATACTTGTTGCCCATGATCTCCGAGATGGGAGCAGTGCTCACCACTGTGATGGGATGCTCTTGGAAATAATGCTTGAGCTTCTTGACACCTAGGTACACGCCATATGTCATCTTCTGGTAGTGCGGCTAATTTTGCTTGGAGCTGGATAGCACCTCGCTGAGATAGTACACTGGCCGCTGCAAAGTCTTGCCTTCCTCTTCTCTTTCCACCACTATCACCACGCTGACTACCCGGTTGGTTGCTGCAATGTACAACAACATTGGCTCCTTGGGTAGCAGACTTGCCAGGATGGGAGCGCTACCCAGCATGGTCTTGAGTTCTCTGAAGGCCACATCAGCTTGCGGCGTCCAGACGAACTTGTAACTTTTCTTCATGAGCTGATAGAGCGGCGTCCAGGAAGCGAGTAAGGGAAGCCAAGCATCCGGTAAATTTCTGCACATCCTTCAGTGATCTCGGCAAATACATGATCTCTTATAGCTTTTATCTTTGAAGGATTAGCCTCGATGCCCCGACTGGATACCAAGAAGCCGAGCACCTTTCCAGCCGGGACGCCAAAAGTGCACTTAGTCGGATTCAATTTCATCTTGTACTTGCGCAGACTAGCGAATGTTTCCTCAATATCACTAAGCAGAGTATGTGTTTCTTTCGTTTTGATGACAATGTCATCTACGTACACATGCACATTCTTGCCGATTTGGTCATGCAAGCATTTCTTCATGCACCTCTGATAAGTAGCCCCAGCATTTCTCAACCCAAAGCACATAACACGATTGCAATAAGCCCCGTACGGGGTAATAAAAGCAGTCTTTATTTGATCAGCCGGGTTAAGAGTTATCTGGTGAAAACCAGAGTAGGCATCAATGAAAGATAAAACCTCGCACCCGGCAGTGGAATCAATCACCTGATCTATGCGGGGTAGCGGGAACGGGTCCTTGGGGCAAGGCCTTGTTCAAGTCGGTGTAGTCCACGCACATGCGCCATGCCACTTCGGCCTTGGGGTCCTCCTTCTTCTTCTCAACCATGACCGGATTGGCCAGCCAATATGGATGCAGTACCTCCATGATGAATCCACTTATCAGCAGCTTGGTGATCTGATCACCGATAGCCTTCCTTCTCTCATCACCAAAGCGGCGCATCGCCTGCTTAACTGGCTTGGCGTCTGGGTGCACATGCAGCGAGTACTCAACCAACTCCCTCGGGACACCCGGCAGGTCCTCATTGGACCATGCGAAGACATCCCGATTCTCACGGAGGAAGTGGATGAGCTCGCTTTCCTATTTCTCGCCCAACCCGGCGCCAATGATGGCAACACGGTCTGGGAACTCAGGGTCTACCTGCACCTTCTTGGTTTCCTGGGAGGCCTGGAAAGCTGCTCCATACTGAGAACCCGACATGCCAGGCATAGCGACTTGAGCTGCTTGAGCCATAGCCACCACCTCGTGTATCTTCTTCTTCTCAGCAGCGATGACCAAAGACTCTGCCAGCAGAGAACCAGCAGATGCGCACTCCAGGGAGCGCTTGTAATCACCCGAGATGGTGATGACACCATAAGGACCAGGTAGCTTCATCTTCAGGTAGGCTGCATGGGTTGAGGCCATGAACTTGGTGAGCGCAGGCCTATCGAGTAGAGCATGGTAGGGGCTCTGAAGATCAACCACTTCGAACTGCAGGCACTCGGTGCGGCAGTTCTCCCTGGTGCCGAATAGCACATCTATCCAGATGCGCCCGATTGGAGCGCAAGACACTCCCGGCACAATGGCATGGAAAGTGGTCCTGCTGGGAAGCGCAGCATGTTCTCGGCAAGACCGAGCTTCTACAGGGTATCTCGGTACATGATGTTGATGCTGCTGCCGTTGTCAATCAGCACCTTGCTAAACCTGACATTCTTCATGGTCCCTAGGAAGGTGGGATCCACCACTAGTGCATATGTACCTGGATTGGGCATCACCTTGGGATGATCGTCTTTGGACCAAGTAATTTCTTGGTCGCACCAGTGCAAGTAATGTGGCACAGCCGGGATCACTGCATTCACCTCCATCGCACGCCTACGCTGCGATTGCTTGTCATCTGGCTCGGTGGTGAACACCATGTAGCTCTCATGGTGCTCCTGGTACTGGTTGCGGTCTCCATCACCATCATTGCCGTTGTTGTTGTTACCATTGTTGTTGTTGTTGTTTCCTTTGTTGTTGTTGTTGTTCCTGTTGCGGGTGTAGTAGTTACGGTTGCGGTCGTTGCGGTTGGCTCGCTGAGCCACTTGATTCACATTATCCCTTCTCAGATTCACTGCCGGCCTAGGAGCAGCTGCCCGGATAGGCTGCACATTGGCATCCGCAGGCGGCAGAGGAGGAGGAGGGGGCAGCTGACCAAAGCCTTCACTCTTGATGCGGTCCCACCAGCTGCATTGCCGGGTAGTGTGGTTGGCTGGCCTACTCGGATGCCGAGTATGGAAACTGCATGGCCCATCCTTCATGTTCTCAAAGATAAATCTCTGAGCATCTCCGGCTTCCGGGTTGGTGTTTCCTTGCCGGGGAGCATTGTATGGCTTCTTGAAGCCTTGGCCCTGATTCTGGTTCTGCCCGTATTGGGCTCCAGCAGTTTTTTGCCTTTGACTGCTCCCAGCAGCCGCAGTGTCTTGGTTCACAGCATTCACTTGCTCAAAACCATACCGAGTATCAGGACGGTCATCTCTGCGCTTGTTGCGGAATTCTTGGCGTCTGCTTCCATCATGGTTTATTCTTCTTGGCTCGAAAGCATCGAGCAGAGGCTAAGTAGGGTCACCGAGTGCATACATATCAGCTATCTTGATCGTCTCGGCGAGCGTACTCGGCATCTCTCTCTGCAACTTCTGCCACAACATGCTGCCATGCCTGCAGCCTTGAGCAAACCAGGCGATTGCCTGTGACTCCTTCACACCCTCACAAGTGTTCCTCAATGTGCTCCACCGAGTAAGGTATTCTCGGTCAGTCTCCTCTTCCCGCTGCTTGCAAGCCGAGAGCTGCTGCAGCCTATTCGGCCTCTTGTACGTGCTGGTGAAGTTGCTGACGAAGTCTTCCGAGAAGTCGAGCCAACAGTTGATTGTCCTTGGGCAAGTTATTGAGCCAGATCCGGGCAGGGCCCTCCAGCATCTGTGGGATGTATCTCACAGCCCATCTCCGGTTGACGCCTGCAATATGCGCGGCGGTGGCCCCCTCTTTTCAATCTGCTCGGACCGGTGAATCCGGTCCAACTTGTACCTTGCATCACTGGGCTCCAGCATCCTGTCACCCAAACGATCACTGACGTCCCTCGAATCAGCGTACCCGGCCCTCTCCATTGCCGAGTACCCATCATCATAGCGGTCTGGCTTCACAGGACCGGGTTGAGCAACTGGGTTAGCCGCTGCCGCAACTGCTCGCGGCTGCTCAGCTGCCCGCGGCTGTACCCTCTGCTGAACCGGGTTAGCAGCCTGAGGCCGAGATGGTCCCGCTCGGTTTCCTCCTTGTCCCTTGATGTGAACTTTGGTGGCTTGATAGCCAGCTCCTACAGAGTTGTGTTTCTGGCCGGGCTGCCGCGCTACGGCGTGCTGTTTTCCGGCGACAGCCGGGTCGTACACCTACATCTGTTTGTTTTTCCAGAGTTCACACTCTGATCCCTCTCAGTGCCGGGAAGTGGCGATGAGGCCTGATCCACAGATCTGACCCCATGCGAGTGAACAACCTGGGAAGCACCGGCTCCCGGATTGGCCTTTCCGAAAGCCTCATTCTGCCTGCCAGCTTCTAGCACTAGCTCATTAAGCCTATCCTGCTGCCTAGCGCGAGCGCCGCCAGTGAGATGCGGAAACTCGGCACCGACTGCCTCTGCAGCCCTAAGAATTTTGGCGGGGGAACTATATTTTGGCCTATTAGCAGTGTTCAAACTAGCAGATTGACTAGCAGCCCTACCATCTCTAGCTAGCTCAGCGCCCAAGTTGCGACGAATAATGCCTATCTTGCTAGGCAGCCTAGAAATAGGAGTAAAGCCATGCGCTCTTTTGTACTCATTTTGATCCAGGTTAAGCTCAAGCCTAACCTTCTCCAGCTCCTGGGCCTCCGCGAGTAGCGCTTGACGCTGCTGCTCGACTTGCGCCTTCAACGCCATGAGCTCCGTGTCGGTGGAAGGCGGCATGCCCAGCTGATCGGTGGCGCGCAGCCGATATAGTCGTTGAGGTGGAAGGAGCCACGTAGCCCGGAATATTCCGGGGCATATCGTAGGGCTTGTGACCCCTGGCAGGAGGCTGCTCCTCGATGACCTCAGCCGCAGCGGTCGCGCCTTTCCCAGCATCGATAGCCGGGCCCGTCATCATTACCTCCACGCTGTCCGCAGAGCAGCCAGCAGGCATCCCGCGAGCAGCGAGTACAGCAGGAGGATCATCTGCGACGAGCACCTCCTCCGGGAACTTGCGGACGACGGTGGTGGCGATGTAGACTAGATGCGCGCTGAAGGAGAGGACCGAGCCGCCTGCAGGCACGGCTCTGCCACCAAAATCGCCGGCGTAGTCGGTTACGAAGTCGAAGGAGCCGAATTTGTGGACAAGGCCACAGACCACGCACTCCCCCGATGCATAAATCGGTCCCATCCGAATATGAACCCCAGCCGCTGCTGGCCCCACGGTGGGCGCCAACTGTCGTGGATGTGTAAAGACAGATGCCATGGGATGGCTAAAGTGTTGGGGTCGATGGACGCTGTAGGTATTCGGGGAGGGATCGCACGTCGAGTAGACGCGCTCAGAAACACTGCAAACACCTCGATCTACCCAGGTTCGGGGCCCTCGTGTGGAGATAACACCCCTACTCCTACCTATCTCTCTGTATATGATGTTACCGAGTAGCCACAGTACAAATCAGGCCCTCAGCCGAGTATCCACTCTCTAGTTCTCTCTCTGTGTAGCACTAAGGAGCGCAATAAATGCTCTCAGGGCAACGTCCTCCTCGCGCATGAGGGGGTTGGGCGCCTTATATACTGGTGCCCAACGAGTAAACAACTATTAAAAGTACACGATTAGACAACGCCACTGTGATAGCTGCAGCACGCTTCCGTGTTCCCGCTGACGTCGTTGCGAGAAGTCGCCGTGCCGTCCGGCTGACAGGACTTCTCCACCCTGTCAGTCTCACAAGGTAGGCTCCTGACCTGTCCTGTCCCCTCTGTCAGTAACAGGACATGACAGGCGCCCACCCTCACTGTGCCCACGCCGTAGCGCGGATAATCATGTGTCTTAGAAGTTGAACCGCACACCTATACGGCTGCAGGATACGCGGGATCCCGTCAGAACAGATCCATTGACTTCGTGCCCGAGTAAGATTGATGCCCATCTACTCGGACCACCTGATCTCTACTCGGATGGTTCCAAACTTCCTCCTTATCTTCCTTTGACCTTCAATACTTATTACCGAGTAGCATCTACCGGATAGCGGGTACCCGGGTAGCCGCCTACCCGGTAAGCAGTACTCTGATCTCTGTTTTACCACCTGCCTTACCCCTACTCGGGGGTTGCCCCCCGACATAAATAGAGAATCTTTATCTCACTTGTTGATTGGATTTCACACCCTGGACTAGTGGCTTCATCCGCTTATCCAAATGATAGAAGAGCTGGCAGCGGGGTGCCCAGCCCCAAATTAATACAAACAAATTCTCTTCACTATTTTTGCCCCTGATTTATCAGTCAAAGCATATTTGTGTAAACAAAAGATAAAAAGGGATGACCTTCTACACCAGTTGCATCCTTCACCATGGGAGCCGCTCTTGTGAATCCAGTTGGCTTGTGACGTACTGTATTTTCTGTTTACCATTCGTTGGCATTAGCATACATCTCCCAAAATATAGACACTCCTCCACGGTATGTGATTGTGGGCAGGCACCCGAGGATTCGGTTAGCCATGGTTTGTGAAAGATGCATGGGAGGAGTGTCAAACTTTTAATACCTCTGTTTAATAAAATAAAAGGTCTAGCACATGAGTGATCCCTGCTTCCCTCTGCGAAGGGCCTTTCTTTTAGTTTTATGTTGAGTCTCCATCTTCTAACTTTATGCACAGTTGAGAGAGCATTTTTTCCATTCTGTGTTCTATGTGCATTTGTCCCATAAGCATCAATAATTACTTCATGATGTGATATTGTTTGTTCTTAAATTATTTTTTCTAGTCTTTCTCATGAACTTTGAAGGTGTCCTAGCATTTATGTTTTTCCCCACTCTTAAGGACTATCGAAATATCTCTTTGCCATGCTTTCTCTATACCCGAAACAAACATTTACCTTTCTTTGCATTATTATTCATGATCCTTTATTTGAGTTACTCTTCGTGATGCAAAATAATTTCTATGCTTTATTATTAAAGTTTTATTTATCATGTTTGTGTTTGAAGTTCTATGATCTCAGCGTGCATATGCTTTTACATTAGATTGATCAAGTTTATGTTAGTAGCATGTCACCTCAAAAATTATTGTTTTATCGTTTACCTACTCGAGGACGAGTAGGAACTAAGCTTGGGGATGCTTGATACGTCTCCAACGTATCTATAATTTCTGATGCTCCATGATGATATTATCTCAATTGCTACATGTTTTCTCCCTTCTTTATGTCATTTTTATCGATTTTCCGGACTAATCTATTGACAAGATACCACAGAGCCAGTTCCTTGTTTTCTATTGTTTTTAGTTTCAGAAAAGTTGTTCTGGAAATATTCTCGGAATTGGAAAGTTCGAAGCCCGGAAGTCCTATTTTCCCCGGAAGCATAGGGTGGCGAGGGTCACTCTGGCCGAGCCACCTATAGGTGTGGGGCCCCTGGAGCTCCAGTGCCTTTGCCCTTTCGCATATTTAATCCCCTTGGATGGAAAACCCTAAGCACCTGATCAAAAATCCCCAAAAAGTTCCGCACCCGCTGTCACCGTCAACCCTAGACCAGGTGGGTTCTGAAGCTGTTTCCGCAGCCTGCCGAAGAGGAGATCATCACCGGAGGCCTCTCCATCACCATGCCTGCCTCCGGAGTGATGCGTGAGTAGTTCATCCTTGGACTACGGGTTCGTAGTTGTAGCTAGATGGTTGTCTTCTCCTCATAGTCCTCCATGTTTAGATCTCGTGAGCTTCCTATAATGATCAAGATTGATCTTATGTAATTCTATATGCTGTGTTTGCTGGGATCCAATGAATATTGAGCTTATGTAAAGTTGATTATAGTCTTCATTTGCATATGCTATTTGTGATCTTGCATGCTTTTCGTTGCTAGTGGTTGCTCTGGCCAAGTAGTTGCTAGTGAATCCAAGAGGAAGTATTTATGCTCGATAGTGGGTTCATGCCTCCTGACCACCTTGCTCGAGTGACAGAAACGTGAAGGGGGGATGTGTTATTGCCATTAGGGAGAAAACAGCGGTGAGAGTGCCCGCGTGCATAATCATTGCTTACATTACATACTTTGTTTAATGCAGTTATCTGTTGCTTGCAACTTAATACCTAAGGGGGTTCGAATGATAACCTGAGGGTGGATTATTAGTCATAGATGCATATTGATGTCGGTCTGTGTATATTGTTGTAATGCCAGCACTAACTATCATAGTAATCATCATGTTATATTGTGCACTACGGTGCAACCTCTATTTGTCAATTGCCCAGCTGTAATTTTTTCACCCAACATGCTATCTTTGATGGAGAGACGCCACTAGTGAACCTATGAACCCCGGTCCATTTTCCACACTGTTAAACAAACCACAACTATTTACTGCTTTCTTTACTTACTGCAAGCATACATCATTTTCCACACTATACGTCTAATCTTTGTTTTCAGCAAGACCGGGGAGATTGACAACCTCACTGTACCGTTGGGACAAAGTATTTTGGTTGTGTTGTGTGCAGGTTCCACGTTGTTGCTAACACCGGTGAAGCGCTAGCACCATGGTCAGTGGCATCAACCTTCCTGAGATCCTCTTCCTCCTACTGGATTGATAACCTTGGTTCTTAACTGAGTGAAATTCTTGCCGCTTACTCATCACACCCTCCTCTTGGGGTTTCCACGGTCGCCATCACGAGCATCAAGGACCGA
>JAPCYS010001635.1:0-59205 GCA_028641055.1 Alopecurus myosuroides | reverse complement strand
CTTAAATAAAACATGGGTACTATAATAATAACAAGATTATACAATAGATGAACAATCTGATCATAACTTCACGATTCATCGGATCCTACCAAACACAACACTTAGCAATTACAATAGGACGATCTTGATCGCAAAACCGTAGCATCGAGGAACAGGAGGAGAGACCACTATCTAGATACTGCTATGGACCCGTAGTCCAAGTATTAACTACTCACGCATCCGTCCGAAGGCAATCATGGCGATGTAGAGGCCTCCGATGATGTTCCCCCTTCCGAAAGGGTGCCAGAGCAGGGCTCCAGGAGTCTTAGATCGGACATTCGAGGTGACGCCGGCTCTGGATTGGTTTCGTGGAAAATAATCACCGCCCTCGAGTTTTTAGGTTAGAAGGAAACTTATAGGCGAAGGGAGTTGTCGGAGATGGCTCCCCCCATCAGGCAAACAGAGGGCGTGGCTAATGGTGCAGGTCTTGCACTCGTTGAAAGACCCCAAGAGGAAGGTATGATGAGCACAACAGCAGTTTTCCCTCAGTAAGAAACCAAAGTTTAATCTACCGGTAGGAGGAAGGAGTAACTTAAGAAGGTTAAAGCAGTTGAGATGGCAGGGTGCACTACTGGTTTAGAAGCAACGTAGAACCTACACAACACAATCAAATCACTTTGCCCCAACGAAGCAGTGAGGTTGTCAATCTCACCAGTTTTGCTGAATACAAAGAGGATAAACATATGGTGTGGAAAACAGTAGGAGAACAGTATGAAAGCAGAAGCAGAAAGCAGTAGGTGTTTTATCAGTATGAGGAAAAAGGACCGGGGTCCACAGTTCACTAGTGGTGTCTCTCCGTAAAAGATAAATAACATGTGTGGTGAATTAATTACAGTTGGGCAATTGATAGAAATGAAGGATGCACCGTAGTGCATATGCAGGACATAAAGATTACTATGTGATTCATGCGGGCATTACAACAAAATACATAGACCGTCATCCAACTGCATCTATGTCTAATAATCCACCCTCCGAATATCATCCGAACAAACATTGGGTACTAAGTTGCTAGCAACAGATTATCGCCGCAAGCAAAGTGTGTAATGTAAACAATGTAAACTAGGTAAACACTGTTGTTTTCTCCCTAATGGCAACAACACATCCTCCATCCGTCACGTTTCTGTCACTCGAGCACAGATGCAAAGGAGGCATGAACCCACTATCGAGCATAAATACTCCCTCTTGGAGTTACTAGCATCTACTTGGCCAGAGCATCAACTAATAACAGAGAGCATGCAAGATCATAAATAACATATGCATGAAGATAACATGATAGATTGATAATCAGAAGACATAGCATTCAACATTCATCAGATCCCAGCAAACACAACATGTAGCATTACATAAAGATGATCTTGATCATGTTAGGAAGCTCACAAGATCTAAATAGGAGGTACAAAGTGGAGAGAACAACCATCTAGCTACTGCTATGGACCCGTAGTCCAGGGATGAACTACTCACGCATCAGTTCGGAGGAGGGCATGTTGGTGTAGACCCCTCCGGTGATGAATTCCCCTCCCGGCAGGGTGCCGGGGAGAGCTCCAGAACACTCCCGATCTCGGGATGAAGATGACGGCGGCCTCATGTGTTTTTTGGGATGAAGTGGTATCTCTTTAGAGTTTACGTCTCGGGGGTATAAATAGGCGAAAGAGCAAAGGCGGTGGAGGCCGGGGGGCCACACCACCCCATGGCATCGTCGTATGGTGTGGGCCCCCTAAGGCCCCCCTCCGAGTATCTTCGGGACTCCGTGGAACCTTCGGGAATTCTAAGACTTCCGGGCTTCGAATTTTCCAATTCTGAGAATATTTCCAGGACAATTTTTCTGAAACTAAAAACAACAGAAAACATGGAACTGGCTCCGTGACATCTTGTCAATAGGTTAGTCCAGAAAATCGATAAAAATAACATAAAGAGTATAACAAACATGTGGGAAACAATACAAAAACAACATGGAACATCAGAAATTGAAGATACGTTTATGATGTATCAGCATCCCCAATCTTAGTTCCTACTCGTCCTCGAGTAGGTAAACGATAAAAACACATAATTTCTGAGGTGACATGGTACCAACATAAACTTGATCATCAATAATGTAAAAGAATAAGGAAGCTGAGATCATAGAACTTAAACACAAGCATGATAAATAGAATTTTAATAATAAAGTATAGCAATAACCTTGCATCATGAGAAGTAACACAAATAAAAGATCATGAATAAAAATGCAATGAAAGATATACGTTTGTTTCAAGTATAGAGAAAACATGGCAACGTGATGATTCGCTAGTCCTTAAGAGTGGGGCAAAACATAAAAACCAGGACACCTTCAAAGTTCATGAAGAAGACTAGAACAAATAATTAGAGAACAAACAATAACACATCATGAATCAATTAATAATGTTTCTGGGACAAATGCACATAAAACTCAGAATGACAACTATGCTCTCTCAAACATGCATAAAGTTAGAAGATGGAGAATCAACATAAAAGTAAAAGAAAGACCCTTTGCAGAGGGAAGCAGGGATCAACTCATGTGCTAGAGCTTTTATTTTATGAAACAGAGGTATGAAAAGGTTGACACTCCTCCCAACCATCTTACACAACCCATGGCTAACCGAATCCTCGGGTGCCTGCCAAC
Organism: Alopecurus myosuroides; assembly: GCA_028641055.1. NCBI lineage: Eukaryota > Viridiplantae > Streptophyta > Magnoliopsida > Poales > Poaceae > Alopecurus > Alopecurus myosuroides. Next base: position 56,531 of record JAPCYS010001635.1, on the reverse strand, counting down.
AATCACATACCGTGGAGGAGTGTCTATATTTTAAGAGAGGTGTATGCTTATCTCAACGAATAGTAAATAGAAAATAAAGTACGTCACAATACAACTAGACTTCACAAGAGTGGCTCCCATAGAAGGATGCATCTGGGTAGAAGGTCATCCCTCTTTCTCTTTTGTTTACACAATTATGCTTTGACTGATAAATCAGGGGGAAAAATAGTGAAGAGAATTTGTGTTATTAATTTGGGGCTGGGCACACTACAAATTCCGCGCGATCAGAGACGTTTTGAGTGCGATGTTTTCATAACGTCGCGTGTTTCCGTCGCTGATGGCTGAAAAGTGGAGTTTGCTCTCGACGTTTTGGTTTGGTCCGTCGCATACTGGTTTTGCCCGACTTTTTGCAAGTTTTACGCCGCGGATTTTCGTCTCCGGCCCAGCAGACCACTAAGAGCCCAGTTGCCTTCGACGAAACTCGCTTGGTCACGTAGAACGTCGCGCATTTTCATCGGACCACACATCCTGCCATGTTTGACTGCTTTGACCGGCAACGACCATGCCCTTGGTGCCTAACCCCACCTTCAGGCCATATGCGCCGTTGTAGCCGTTGATACTGTGGGACCCAATTTAGCCGTTGACAAAGCTGAACGTACCAATTAAATAACTCGACCACACCACATCAAAGCCACTACCATAAATCCTCCGCCGTTGCTGTCGTAAATCCTCCGCCGTTACCACACCGCTGCCGCTGACGAGGGCACGCAGCTAAAATTCCCTCTCCCCTCTTTCTCCCTTGGAGATTCTAGGGTTCTTCCATGTCTCCCATTTCTCACATGGTGCGCAGGGGAAGGATGGCCGCCAGCAGCGAGAGTTCGTGCTCATCGCACGAAGGGGGTTTCCTCCTCGCCGCCTCAAACCGGTCCCATACACTCCGGCGCCCTTGGACCACTCCAATGAAACAAAATGTGAGTGCGGTTTGAAGATGACCATGTGGATTTCTTGGACCGACCATAATCCAGGCCGGGGATTTCTGACATGCCAAAGATGCTTGGTAAAGATTCATGCTTTAGTTTCAGTTTGGTTGCAAGATTTTGCTTTTGGTTAAATTTTATCTTATTTTGATTGCAGAAGTCTGGCATTCCTTATGGTTGTAGAAAGTTCTCATGGCCTAACCTAGAATGGATAGAATTCCAGGAACAAGTGGTTCTTCAACTGCGTAATGCAGTGTTTAGAGAGATGGACGAGAATAACACATTGCAGGAAGAGATAAGTGCACTGAGGCAGAAGCTAGATCAGGTGCTGCGGCAAGGGGTGCACAGAGAAGGTGCCGATGAAGCTGCTGGAAAACCTGCTCATGAAGCCAAGATTCAAGATTCTGGCCACAATCTATTGATGATTTAGGTTTTTTCAGTTTTATTTGCAATGTGTCTTGGCATGATGATGTCTAGCAGTTGAGTAATCACATATTAGCAATGTACGGAAGATAGTTGGATAATGGTAGCACTTGAGTAATATCATGTTCGCGGTCAATTTTATGAGAACTTGTATGTATTCTATGTTTAATGCTATGGTTTTGACATATACGAGACAAATAGCTGAAAATCACACAAACAAAATTCAAAGAAAATGCAAGAATGCACTTCAGTTCAACATGAGAATGCAAGCAGGCATGCACATAAGTTCAACACACAGCATGCAAACAGGCATGCGCATCAGTTCATCACACAACATGCAAACAGGCATGCGCATCAGTTGAACAGAAGCATGCACACAAAGCATGCAAAATCAGTTCGACACAAGCTTGCACACAGGCATGCAACACTAGTCTGCATCGCTATCATCTGTAGGCAGTGCACTGGGTTCACTGTCATACTCTGCATATGTGTCGTCTACTTCATCGTCACTGACTTGTAATTCATCGTCACCATCTTCTACTTCTTTGACACTATCTTGTACTTCACCTTCCTTATGCTGCACACACACTTTTTTCTGATCTTTGATTTAAGCCCAAATATCATCTGCTGAGAGGATGCGGGGAGCCATGTCAGTGCGTTCCACAGTAGCCAGAGGTGGGGGATGGGATATCAGGTCAGCAGGAACATCCTTATTGTCAGAGACTTCGACATGCATCTTGATGTGCTAGAATACTAGGCCTATCCTCCTCATCATTGTCCTCCTCATCTTTGTCCTTATCATGTTCGGACACAACAAAGGTCCGCCTATGCTAAATTTTTTGGACTATCTGTCAGTGTTCTCCCCCTACATTGTCTGGTACAACAAACACTTTCTGTGCCTGGGTTGACAAGATATACTTATCATCCTCGTACCACAAATTTGAAATGTTGATGCTCCTGAACAGTTTATCATACGTTTCCAGTTTAAACCTGCCCATGCCCCTGCCTCATTCAAGACGATACCAGTCACAGCCAAACAGAACAACTGTCCGTTTATGTTTCTCGGTAGAGATATAAGTCAGGTCTTTTATTTCCTTGAGGACACCATAAAAATCTCTTGCGGCCCCGCTGTGATCTCCAGCAGCCATGACTCTACTATTTTACGTTTTCTTGCCGTTTTCACGCTCAGCGATGACAAACCAAACTAAGTTCACATGACAAACTGAATATGTTTTAACTTTGCTGTGTGGGCCAAGTGTCAATGCGAACAACTCATCTTCATGAACTTCTGCTCTTTTCTGTGCCTTGTTCATCATCTGTGTACCACAGAAAAAAATAAAAAATAATATGGTCAAAATCATGCAATGAAATGCAAAAGGTCCGAGAGAAATGCAAAAGGAAACTTGCATGCTCTTTGAACCATCTTGGAAAATCCTGCTCAACCCTAACTCTGACATTGGGCGTCCCTTCTTCCTCCAGCTTTGTCATGAACTTTCTGCAAACCAGAGAGTGTAATTGTGACAAATAGCTACAATGTGTAGGGTAAAATAAAATTCAGACGTAGGGAAGATATAACATACTGGATATAGCCCGTAACCTTGCTGCAATTGTTTAGGACATACCAAGCCATTCTATGAAGCTCTATTGATAGGGTCTCAATGCTATCATGATTGATCGCAGTATATGCTCTAACTAAACGCGCACCATGGCCAAACACATCACAAGATGATTCTTCTTGTTCAACTTTTTGTTTAACCTTATATCTCCGTCACTGGTTGTGCCTTGTCTCAGTATCTTGTTTCAAGTATCTAGAGGCAAATGTCAAGCACTCGGAGGCAATGTACGCCTCTGCAACTGAACCTTCTGGATGTGCCATGTTCCTCACATATCTCTTCAAAGTACACAACATCCTCTCGATTGGATACATCCACCCATAGTTCACAGGGCCTCGGAGCAAAGTGTTGTCAGGTAAATGCACAACCAGGTGGACCATAACATCAAAAAACGCCGGCGGGAAGATGTTTTCAAGCCTGCACAAGATTACTGGGATTTCATCTTTCGGCCGGAGCAGAACACTTCTTTCCAACCTTTTACTACACAAGTCCTTGAATTTTTTTCCTAGGTCACCAATCGCCCGATAGATATTATCTTTCAATAATCCTCGCAGCCCAGCAGGTAATGTTCCCTGCAACAGGATGTGGCAGTCATGGGTTTTAAGTCCCGAGATCTTGCGTGTTTGTACGTTGACACACTTGGACATGTTGGAACAAAAACCATCTGGATATGTACAGTCAAATAGAAACTGGCACACCTGCGTATTCGCATCTTTTTTTAGGGTATACTGTCCATAGTGCAGTACACATTTATATTTCTTCGGGTCCATGTTCGGGGGCATATTCGATGGATCCAGAAGCAAATAATTTCTAATGCCAAGGGTAAAAAGATCCTTCCTGGCATTGACGGTGTCCTTATTCTTCCCTTCCAGTTCAAGGACAGTGTCAAGGATGTTGTCTAAGATGTTATTTTCGAGGTGCATCACGTCGAGAGTATGCCGAAGTTTCAACTTTGTCCAGTAATCCAAGTCGCACCAACCAAGCCTACGCTTCCAGATCGGTGTAGGTTCTCCATGCTTCCTCTTCTTGCTGATGCTCTGGGGACCGATTCCTGGTTTTAGATGTCTAACCTTCTCCAGCTCAGCTTATAACTCTTTATCAGTAAATGATTCTGGCCGCTCGTTCTTGACGAAATGTTCACCTTGAAGGTCTGTCTTTCCCCGCCAGTAGTGGTCATGGGGGAGAAAACGATGGTGCCCAATGTAGCACAATTTGTTGGTTATGGGCATTGATAGAGGATCTTTGTCACAATGCAGGCATGCAGCATAGCCTTGAGTGGTACGTCCAGACATAGTGCCACAAGCTGGGTAGTCGTGTATGCACCAGAGTACTGCAGCATGAAGATCAAACATTTCCCTAGAAAATGAATCATAAGTCCGCACACCCTTCGAAAGGTCCTGCAAATCTTCAAGCAATGGCTGAATGAAAAGACCAAAGTCCTTTCCAGGACTTGTTTTGCCAGGGATTAGCAAGCAAAGCATGTAGTATGATGGATCACTGAACTCCTCTGGTGAATGGTTGCACGACACGACAAACACAGGCCACATGATGTAGCTTGTGCTCATGGTTCCATAGGGATTGAAGCCATCAGAGGCAATGCCGAGCCTAACGTTTCTAGGATCGCCCGCAAATGTTTTGAAGTCATCGTCGAAAGCCTTCCACGTTGCACCATCAGTTGAATGATTCAATATGTCCTTTGCAGGCTTCGTCTTTAACGCATGCCACTGCACGTTCTCCGATGTTTTCCTCGAAGCAAACAATCTCTTCAGCCTCGGTGCCAAAGGAAAATAACATAACACTTTAACAACAGATCTCTTTCTCTCCGGATACTTCCACCTTGATGCTTCACACTCTGGGCAGTTGTCCTTATCAACATAATCCCCTCTGAAAAGTATGCAGTTGTTTGGGCACACGTGTATGCTGTCATATGAAAGACCCAACTCCTTCATATAAGCGTTTGCTTCTTTATATGATTTGGGCAGTGTATTGCCGTCCGGAAGTATCTTGGCAAATATACGCATCCAAGCATCAAAAGCAGTGTTGCTGACCCGATAATATGATTTGTGATGAAGTAGGTTTATTATTAATGCAAGCCTACTGATGTGTTCATTTCCCGGGTAAAGCGGGCGCTCTGACTCTGTCAACAATTTTTCAAATACTTTATCACACCCACCTTCGACCTTAGTTTCTGTTCCTTCATGGGTTGTTGCTCCCGTGAGGTCTTTCAACATTGCTTCCATTTAATCGTCTTCTATATTTGCCTCATCTTCTTCATCCATATCCATATTATGATTCCCATGACCGGCATTATCATCCTCATCACCACCATTTCCATCATTATGTGGAGGATCTTCAATAATCACAACATCACTTGGCTCTCCATGATGTATCCACCGAAGGTAGGTACTGGAAAATTTGTGGATCTGTAAGTGTCGGGTCATCTCTCCAAAATCCTGCATCTTCATATTTAGGCACCTCGTGCATGGGCAACGAACACGACAATTATCGCCGTTTCTCTCCTTGACTAAGATTAAGAACTCTTTGATTCCATCAACATATGGAGGGTTCTAAGGTCTACCACTTGAAATCCAATGCCTATCCATCTGTTAAAGAGATAAACAAGCTATTATTGGATTTGTCTGAAAGGGGGTACTCATTTTTTGTAGCAAGCTACTCAATTTGCAGAACAAACTAATCGAGTTTAACGAACATCAAATCACTAACCATGAACAAACTAATAACATACCATGAGCAAACTAATCAATTGGCAGAACTTCCAGAACAGGTCTTGCTATTCTTAGCAAGTAGCACAAGGATGGGAGGGTTCTTTAGCTTGGCTCGTGGAGGCGGCCGGAAGAGGAGCCCCAACTAGTCGAACAGTACAGGCGTGCGCGGGGAATGCGGCCGGAAGGGGAGCATCGGCGACGTAAGCTGTGGAGGAAGGGCGAGGAGACGACGGACGCAGAGGGGGGCAGTGGTGGGGGCGGCGGGATGAGCCTCTGGCGGCTTGCACAACCCCAGGGAGAGGAGTCGTGGACATGGCTTACGGGGAGAAAAAAGGACGGAAGGGGTGAGCTCTGTGGAGAGCACCGTCCGCCGCCGCCGCCACCGCAACCAATGGTGGAGAGAACTGGATCTAGTTTCCAAATGTGATTTTAGTATGAGCCGTGGTGAGTCCCACATGCCAGCCCCTCTAGCTCCGCATGCTGGGTGGCAACGGGATTTTCGTGGGTTCTCCACGTGTTCCCTTTGGCCCCATATGTCTGCCACAGGTTGATTTTCGTTGGACTTTATTCTCCACTTCAGTTAATAGCCGAACAGACGCGGAGAGAGAGCACTCTGTCCCCTTCTAGTGAGAGAAAACCCCCACCGTTATTCTTCACGGGGAGATAACCGCCGCCGCCGCCGTTCTTATTCACAAGCCGCGAGGTTCTTCCATTTCCCTTCTCCTTTCTTTTTACTCCGCGCGCATGGCGAGCGCGAGGAGAGAGAATCTCACATTTTCTCGTGCATGCATGCAGCGGTACGTGTGGCCGAATCCGCCACTGGGGTGATCATCAGCGACGATGCAAAGGGTCAGCAAAACACCGACGACGACGCTCTTCACCATCGGTAAGCACCCTCTTCATCAACGGTCATCATCGGTTTGAATCTGCTGGGGTGTTTTTGTCGGCCATGGCGGATGAACACTACAAGTAGTACTACTACCTCCGTTCCATAAACTAGCTTGCTAGAAAGGCTTGCCAGAACGGAGGGGAGTACTAATTAGTACTAGTATTTTGCAGGGGTTTCTGCAGATTGTGCTAATTTAGTACTAAAATTGTAGTATTTATGCAGATTAGTACTAGTAAAAATAATTTTGTTGATCATTAGTGATGTTATTTGTGTAGCTGTATCATTGAATCTGTTCTAATTAATATGGTTGTTTTTGTGTTTAAAAATCAGGAATGGCTCAAAACCTATGTGAATTCTGTTATTATGAACCTGACATGTGTCTCACCGGCATTGAACTGCCATTATTGAATTTTAGAGTGAGGATGAGGGTGTCTACAGAATATTGTCATCAAGCGGCAGTAAGTATCCTTGACATTCCAATTATGTTGTTCCTGAGCTTTTGATTTGTTGACGAATATATGTGTTCTTATTCTTTTAAATTATATATATGTGTACTATGTAGGATCTGTCTTGTTCTTTTCATAAGCGTATAGAGCAATTTGCCGTTGGTCCACATAAGGCATGGATTGTCTGTTATGTCAATGAATACCACTTCTACGTGGAACATGGGCCTGGAAGGACTTATATATGTGGACCCTATAGGACAACATTTTGTCAAGCTTATGACATTCAACCGAACGATCTTGTGAGGTTTGATTATGATGATCAATTCGGTATGTTTGACGTTCAAGTAACTAATGCAAACAATGAGGTCAAATCTTGGGTTCTAGACACTGGTATGTAATTGCACATTGGCTTGTTTTCCTTACACATTAATTTACTAGCTAGTTAATATATATGTTTCAAACTTTCCAAGATGGCCTTGGTTATGTAATTGCACATTCACATGTTTTCCCTTTGCGATCAGAGTGTCGTCCTATCGTACCATCTTGCAAGATGACACTACATAAGAGCATATTTGAGTTCCCATGTGAGGTCAGTGGTTCTGAAATGAATGCGATATCCTGGGTTTTTTACAAGCAGAATAAGATGGACCTGGAAAATGGGGAGCACATTGTAGTCCCTCGGTTCTTTGTGCACAAGATGCAGGATCAAGAAGAACTTAATGAGTTGGTTAGTTAATTATATGATCATTCTTTCCCTGCTTAATTTGACAAAAAATGGCATTTAGCTATCTATGCATTTCTGATATTAGTCTTAAATGTACTTGCTCAGGATGTCCCTTTGAAATGGATAAATGGGTATATACTTCCAAGAGACGGGCAATCTCGTATGTGCATGAAAGATGGTGGGGCCAACAAACTATTGGGTTCATATCACATTGATGAAGAAGAATAAGAACCTTATTACTTCAAGTTCACTGAGGGCTGGTCTGAATTTGTTGTTCAATCGCGAATCCAAATAGATGATCTCATCGTCATACATGTAAAGGTGACGCGGGACTATATCACGCTGGTCGTAGAGGTGGTCAGTGACAATCCGGACGGCGACGTCGAATCACAGGAGGACCATATCGATGGGGGTAGTGAACTTGGCAGTGTAGTTGGTGAGAACTTCTCAGTAATTTTAGAGAATGATAACAAACTTGTGTTGTTGTTTTATCAGCTAGTTTGGTGGTCAGAACTTGTGTTAAATTGCTTAATTAATTAGCATTTATATTCCTCGTGTATAGATGTAGTAGTACCAGAAATGTTGTCTTTTGTTATCCTACCAAAATTATCTCATATAAACTTGTAGTAGTACCAGAAATGTTGTATTTTGTTGTCCTACCAAACTAGAGAACTATCTCATGAGAACAGTTGTTGCAAACTATCTCATGTGTAGTGATTACTTTCAAACGTAGTCGAAATATTGCTGAGCATTCTTAAGAAACAAATTATTGAGATAAACTATAAAATTAGTAAACACAACTTAAACATAGTTCGAAACATATCTGCGATAAACTTGGCAGTGCACACACATCAGGTCTTAAACTGAAAGAAATGGATAGCAGGTAACCTAGGACAAGCCCCAAACACGCTCACACAGGTGCAATGGAGCTTAAGTGGAAGCCCCGCTCTGGAAGGAACGTACCTTGCTTGGCCAGTTCGAGTTCCCTGCGGAGGAGAACAATTTCCCTGTCTTTCAGCTCAATCTTCTTTTCGAGGAATCAGACCGTGCTCAGTATGTCGATGTTTTGCATCAGCTTCTCATTCAGCTCACGGCATGTTTCTGTCGCAACCCTTTCTGCCTCCTTATAGCAGGCAATAGCTGCTTTAGCCTTGCGACCATTCTAACTCCTCGTCCAGTTCTGCCAAATGGGTCTTGAGCGAATCGATGACGCTCGATCCGGTGCGGACACTGGAACCACCGGCCCTGCACGAAGGGAACCGGATGTTGAAATAAATCCAAAAGGAATTGAAAAGGTGGAATCAAAATGAAGGAAGAAGAACCGTTGAAATAAATCGTGTTGAAACAAATACCTTGTTGCAGCAGAAGACAACATCGTCGGTGGCGACGAGCAGAAAGACACGAGCGAGCGGCGGAGGGACAACTGATTTCTCTTCGAGGAGAATAACTGCTGGTTTCTGGGGAAGAAATGCACGAACGAGCGGAGGGAGAAGAAAACCCTAAATAGAGCGGGGTGGGGGAGAGAAAGAGGGAGAAGACGAGGAATCCACCCACGAACCCACGCACCGCTTGCAACTACACGCATGAAGCGGTACGTTGGCATGTACGCAACGTACGTGTGCGTTGCCACGTACGTGCACAACTGGCGCAGATTCTCTGACTAACCTCTGGCCGGACTTTTCCTTGACTTTGAGTCATTGACAGTTGGATCCCACGTCTCATGGGAGGCATCCACGACCAATGCATGCAAGCAAGCTGCGTGCAGAGTTGGCTTCTTTCTAAGTGTGACTTCTTTTAAACTTTTCTTATTTATAACTCGTGGAAGCCTCTCCTTGGAATTTTTTTTACGTTCTGCAGGGGTACATTCCACAATCTGAAAAACAAAAAATTTCAAGAACGCAAACTATATGTGAACGCAGGGGAGTACTTCAATATATGTTCGGTCACAAACTTCAACATTACATGGCAGTACACACTTAGTCTTAATTAAACTGAAATAAAATCATAACACAGATACTACCTGGGACAAGCCCCAACATGCTCACGCAGGAGAAAATCGATTTAGATCTGGCCGGGCTCCCCTGCTTTATTGGCTAGCACTTCGATCTCGTCGCGGATGAGATCAGCTTCCTGGTCTTGCTTCTGAATCTTATTCCAGAGTTGTTCCATCTTCCTACACAAGTCATGGTTGACCGGCAGAATCTGACCCATGCTGGTAGCAGCCCTCAAAGCTCTCTCCTTCTGCTCCAGCTCGAGTGCACAATATTTGATATCTCGCTTGGCATTCGCGAGGGTCTCTTTTACGGTCCTGGCTATGTCCTTGTTCCGGATTGCATTCTGCCACATGGTGACCTTGGCATCTAGAACCTCCCTCGAATGGACAGTGTGGTCCAGGACTGAACCAGGTTTCCCAATGGAACAACCGACCCTGTAGGAAATTTTGTAAGAAGATGCATGAAAAAATCCAAAAGGTGGAATCGAAAATGAAAAAAATACCCGGCTGCTAGGGAATCCTCGGTCCTCCTCTTCTTAGACGTAGAGGAGATCGGTGAAGACGACATCGTTGGTGAGAAAGAGAGGAGGAAGCAAACTGATTTCGGCGTGGGGAATGACAGGAGGAAGAAGAGATAAAATGGAGGCGTGTGAAAGTGGCGATATTAACTCAGTTGATACTGCACTGCTGACACGCGTGTGGAAGTGGAGACGACAAACTACATTCACTCCTCCCATGAGTGGGATGAACCCACCTTTTCAGCACGTACTATACGTTGTATGACACGTTCAAGTTGTGTTGGCATGTAGGCACACTCGATGGGTACGTACATGGACGACATTCGAAACCACAACACATGGTATGCCAAGGGACTAGGGTTTTTCCGGAGAGCGGCTCCGGAGCATCTGAATGCCACCACAACACATGGTATGCCATAACATGTGTGTTAGAGTTTGGCATGGCTCTTCTTTGTGTTAGGGCTTCACCGGCATCGGATTCTCTCTAGCGGGTTCCACGACTACTTAGAGCCCGAATCTCCCGGATCTGACAGAACGGGGGAATCTTTCCAAGAGGTTGGCCCTACCATTGACCTGGGTGTTCCTTGGGCCTAATCTAACACAACAAAGCAATTGTTTCCACCTTTCTACCCCCTTCTGTCTCACGTAGAGGGGCTAGAACGGTAGTTCCGTCCTTTTCCCCAACGGGGCTAGGGTTGCTCCAAAGAGGGGCTCCGGAGCGTCTGAATGCCACGAAATCACATGGTAGGACATACCATGTGTTTTAGAGTGTGGCATGGGTATTGGATGCCAAATATTCCCTCATTCTCTGTGTTAGGGCTTCACCGGCGTCGGATTCTCTCTAGCGGGTTCGAGGACTACTTAGAGCCCGAAACTCCCGAATCTGGCGGAACGGGGGTAATCTTGCCTAGAGGTGGGCTCTAACATTGTCTTGGGTGTTCCTTGGTCCTAACATAACCCAACCAAGCAATTTGTTCCACTTTGCTACGCCCTTCCGGCTCACGTAGAGGGACCAAAACGACAGTTCCGCCTTTTCCCCCAACGGGGCTAGGGTTTGTCCGGAGAGGGGCTCCGGAGCGTCTGAATGCCACCAAATCCCATGGTATTACATACCATTGTGTTTGAGTCTGGCATGGGTATTAGATTCCCAAGATTCCCTCACTCTCCGTGTTAGGGCTTCACCGGCGTTAGATTCTCTTTGGCGGGCTCCAGGACTATTAAGAGCCTGAAACTCCCGGATCTGTCGAAACGGGGGGAACCTCGCATAATACTTGTATAGATATGATAGGGTTACATCTTGTTAGTCTTAGGCGGGATTCTGACATTCCCCACTTTTAGGTCAATTACTTTTATATTTAATTACATAGTCATTTGATAACTAGTTGTATAGATTGTCAGTTTGTTTAAGCCACCCATCGTGCATCCGCCGGCCAGAAATGTTTCTGTCCATGCCCACACGAACTCACGCGCGTAGAATTTTCGTGCCGCACCCACCCCAAATTATGGATCAAATTTTGGCGCCTCCCCCACAGCGTGCGCGCACGCCTCTTGGAAAAATTCGCACCTTCCTCTACCCACCCGCGGCCTCTCAACGAAATTCCCCCCAGCCCACTTTTTTCAATTGACGAAGTTTCCCTCTTTCCTCTCTTCCACCTTGCCGCATAGCTCTCCCACCTCACGTCCTTGCCATGTAGCTTTCCGTCCTGCTCCCACACGTCGCCGTGTAGCTTTCCGTCCCGCTCTCCCACCTCGCCATGTAGCTCCGTCCTGTGCGGGTCTTCCACCTCGCCGTGTAACTCGCCTTCCCGGTCTCCCAACTCTCCGGTCGCCGCCCAGCTTTTCCACCTCGACGTCCAGTCCTGCCACCTCGTCGTTCAGGTCACCGTCCAGATCTTCCACCTCGCCGCCAGATCTGCCACCTCACCTTCCAAGTAGCTGTCAAGATCTGCCACCTCCATGTCCAGCTCGCAGTTCGGCCACCTCGTCACCAACCTCACCCTACATCTAGGTCTGCAACCGCGTAACTAACCTCGTGGCAACTTCCTCGTCGAGGTCTGCCACCTCGTCACTAACCTCAAGGAAACTATCTTGTCAAGGCCTGCCACCTTGACTCCTGGAGAGATGGTTTCCGCCATGGCAAGCAGTAAGAAAAAGGACCTAAATCCTGAGGCGACCTCGAGATAATTATTTCAGCCTGTTTGATGCTTATTCCCTGCACATTTTTTTATGTTTTAGCTCCTGATCTCGAGAAAATTGCCTGTTATGTGCTTCTTTATGTTTGATGACTTCCTATGGTCAAAATTTGCTTATTTTGTACATAGATGCATTCATTTTAATATGTATGTGGTTAAAATTGAAATGGTAAGTAGTACAGAGGGAGTAGTACAGAACAATCAACACCAGCACTATATGTTAGAACATCACTCCATGGAAGAACACAAATCTTACTCTGTAGCTTTAATGGGTTCTTATAGTATCTAGTGTGATGTTTGTAGCTTACATCGAGCTCTTGATTTATGTTAGAACCACCTGTAAAATCCATTGACGATACACAGATCAATAATATCCTGAGAAACCATCCGCGGCTGGGTAGGACATTAGCATATGCTGTTGCAAGCCCGACCGTACTCTCCCCTAAAAAGAGCAAGAAGGAAAGCTCTGGGTCCCAGTATGATCTTCAAGGGAAGGAAGACCTCACTAAAGAAGTTGAACCCTTACCTTCTTGCTCAACACCCTTTCATGATAGCTCAACAGTGAAGGTGCTCCTTACTTATCTCGTGTGGGACTGGTGGCCTAATTATTGCATTTACATATGTGTTGTGCTACCAGCCTCATTGATCTGTACATGTGAACTGTGCAGGTTAGGAGCTTCAAAGTCAAGACGACATCCGGTAGGGGGCAGATGCCTCCAGGCAGCCACTCCCATTGTGGCAAGAAGCGTGTCTGTGCTGAAAAATCTGACAACACATCACCTGCTACTCCGGCAGGAGATAAAAATATCCAAAAGAGTGCACTCGCAGTTTCCGCACCCAGAACGGGTCGGACAAGGAGTACGAGCTTGCAGAACCTGCCCACAGATCCAGTCAGGCCACCACTAGCTGGGAACAAGAAGCCGTCTAAGCCACCCAAGAAGCCATCTGACAATGACAAGACGACAGATGTCGAACACAAGCAGACAGCAGTGGTCCAAACCAAGGTGGTAGCTGTGGTGACCGAGAAGACAGCCGCCCCGCTCGAGCTGGAAGCTCCCCAAGTCCAGCAGGAAGCTCCCCAAGGCCAGGAGACAACTTCCCAACTTGGCCAGCAGGAATCTACCCAAGACAAGCAGAAAGTTGCCCATGGCCATCTGGAAGATGCCCAATACAAGGATGCACCTGACCACCGCGAGGAGACACACACCCAGTACGAGCAGGATCTTCTCGTTGGCCAGCTGCCATGTCCCCAAGTCGAGCTCCCACCATTCCAACATGAGGGGCAAGGTTCCCAAGTCCAGGAGGTAGATGGCCACTCTAAGGCACTGGTTTCTGACCCATGGTCTGAAGATCGGCATCACTTGTGCCAGGAAGGTAACATGTTGCAGATCGGGTCTATCCATTTCCAGAATTAAATCCAAAATGCAGAACACTAACTCTAACACGACCAATTTTTTTTTAGATAATCAACCTGGAGACATCACTATAAGTGGTGGGGGTGGGGTTGATAGGGGAATAAACATGGGAAAGAGGATCAGAATTGTTATTCCTCCAGGATGTTCTAGGCCAGCTGACGAGAAGATTTCTGCCATGTATGCCACTGCTTGTTCAATTGCTGTCAAGGAGGTTGTCCCCATCTTACTCCATTGGTAGCAGTACAAGAAAAGGACTAACATATTTAAAGCCTTTGCTGGCCATGTGGCTGTAAGTTTTGTAACTCTCGATTCCAGTTCCGTGCACTGCTGTTCATAAAACTAAAGTATGCTATTTCTTTTGTTTCAGTCAAAGTTTCTGATGGAACTCGATGACCCTTATGTCGTGTCCTCTCTTGAAATACATCTCAAGAGCCGTACAAAGCAAATGTGTCATATTATGAAGAAGGAGTATTGGAACAAAGTCAAAGACAAGAGTAAGATTTTGCCTAAAGCTCCACCAATAGAGAAGATTGAAGATGTTGAATGGCAAGCTTTACTAGCCAGATGGGGCTCAACCAAGAAACAGTTCTGTGTCTTTGCTCACTCGAACTGCTATTGCATCAATTCTATAACCATGATTGTTGCTAATAATTCATACTTTGTTTGTGTAGAAGGCCTGTATGAAAGCCGCGATAAGCAGAAGATGTGTCATGTTCCCTGCTCATACGGGTTCTCGGAGCTATGAGATTTGTTGAGACATGGATCAAGATGCAGTTCAACTGTTCAAAGATACGCACTTTAGCAAGAAAGATGGAACATACCCTTCGCCTGTGAAAAAAGCAATTGTAAGCCCCCAGAATTCTTCACATCTCTGTAATCAACATTTTACCTCAATAGATTCTTGTAGGACACCTTCCCTTTATGAATTCTGCTGCAAACTTCTGTCATCAGCTATTTCACCCATGATTGTCATCTGCTAGTTCATGTACACGCATGCTTTAACTTGCTTGTCATCTGCTAGTTCATGTACACGCATGCTTTAACTTGCTTGTCATCTGCTATTTTAATCTATGTTCTATACATGCTTGTCGTGTGCTATTTTCATCTATGTTCCTCAGATGCCTGTTTTTTCATCATCTATGTCCCTTAAAAACTACTTTGGCTAAGCTGTATGCCGCAGCGCGTGTAATCAACTCTGTGCGAACTCTGAGCTTTGTTAAGTCAAAGCTGGGCAATAAAATGTCTTTTATCTACAAAAAAAGCTAGTTCGGCTGTTGTTGCATATATGCTTGTACATGCAGATCCCTTGTCATTTCAGCATCACCAGATACGTCTGTTGAAATATGCACTTGAGCGTGGTGTCATTTCAGCATGGTTTCCAACTATGTTTTGTACATCCTTGTCGTCAGCTAATTTATCTATGCTTTTCGCTAGTAATGTACATGCGTGTTTAATTGCTTGTCATCTGCTAGCTCATATATGCTTGTCATCTTATATTTCATATCAATGTTCCTTATGAGCTAGTTCAGCTGCTATCTCATCTTAGTCTTTTACATGCTTTTTAGGCTGAAATGGAAGAGAAGATGGCTCCAGCTTCGTTGGGGGGCAGTGTCAGGCCACCTCTGTCTGCCGCCGAAGCTGTCGCTGTTGTGCTCGGGCAGGACCACCGAAAGCCTACGTTCCTAAAAAAACATAGGCGTGACAACCACCCGATTTAGAGCAACAAAGTTTGAGCTCCAGTGTCAGCTTGACTTGGAGATAACTGGGAAGCGGGAACTTGTCATGGAGCTGACGGCAGCCAGGGATCAGGCTGATGCAGGCATGGTTGCCCGCCAACAAGAACTGGATGATATTTGAAAGTAATCTGCAGAGTATACCCAGTCTCAGATTAAATCTAATGCCCTTATTCAACAACTACTGGGTACGCTCCAACACAACTCTGTGGTTGCGCAACTGGATACGCCCCAACACAATCCTACGGCTGGGGAACTGGGTAGCTGTTCTGAAACTATTTATCTCCGTGATGTATTTTGGTGGCTTTTTGGTAGGTGCCCTTGGTGAGCTTTTTTGTGCCCCTTGTGAGGCTGTGAACTATAGAAGATGACATTCGATGCCTCCGTTGGTGGCCCTTGTGAGGCTGTGAACTATTGCAGATGGCCTTTGATGCCTCTGCGGGTGGCCCTTATGAGGCTGTAACCAGTATTATTTGCTGCATGTTTTTGCGTGTGCTTTTCTGTGAAAACTAGCAGTGCTAGAAATTTAAAATTCGTCTGCACCGGCTAAACGGCCTTTCGAATCCCGACGGAAAAAACGTCGATGCACGATGACGTCACCAGAGTACCTGGGGATGGATACGATCCGTTACGGATACGAGGACACGTGGTACTATATGGTAGTTCCATGAGGCGGCACCTTACTGGATGAAAATCACGACGGAAAAATACGTCACGGATACGTTTCGATGTGAATATGTCGTGTTGGTCCACGTGCTGGCTCATGATTCGCGACGTCTTACGATGATTCAAAACGTCGCACCGTCGGACAACATTATAAATTCGTCGAGAATAAGCGTATACGTGGAACTTTATGAGAGCGTCGTGTGGCACCCATATAGTGCTTGAATCCGCGACGAAAAATAAACGTCACACATATTATGACGTTATAAAACGGGAACAATGACGTCATAAAAGGAGGTAACGGTATTTCCAATCGCGGCGTTTTAAAAATGTCAAGACGATGATGACGTCAGTAACGGCAGAACTGACGTCAGTGGGGCCCGTAACGGGTAACGGAAAATACGATGCCACGCGTGCACACGCTGCGACGAAAAAAAACGTCGCTCCTTGTTGGGCCTTGTGCTGGGCCGGCCAGTAGCTCGCGACGGTCGAATAGTTCGTCGCGGTCTTCATGCCGGTTTAGTGTTAAATTAATCGTTGCAGAATCGTCCGTGACAGTCGATCAGGTACGTTCTCACTCCGTCGCGTAAACCATCGCGGATTGCCCTTAGCGACGGTTTGGAGCCCATCCGCAACGTTATTGAAACGTCCCAGACCGCGCGGAATTTGGTAGGGGCACCCCCTGCCAACACTTCTATCATTAGATAAGCGGATGAAGCCACTAGTACAGAGTGTGATAGTCCGATCAACAAGTGAGATAAAGATTCTCTATTTACGTCCTCATGAGCTAAAACAGGAGCACAAAACAGGAGTAATTTTGAAAGTTTTAAAGGTAACACATGAGCAATTTACTTTGGAGTGGCAGTTAAATACCACATGTAGGTAGGTCTGGTGGACACAATGGGAAAACGTTTGTTTTTGGGAGTTGTATGCACGAGTAGAGCTCATACTCAGTACATGTGGAGGCTAGCAAAAAACTGGGAGCGACAAATCAATAGAGCATAAGAGCCATAATCATGCATAGCGACATAAGCATCATTAATCAAAGCATAAGTGGTACTAAAAGTTCAAAAA
The DNA here is from genome assembly GCA_028641055.1 of Alopecurus myosuroides. Lineage (NCBI taxonomy): Eukaryota > Viridiplantae > Streptophyta > Magnoliopsida > Poales > Poaceae > Alopecurus > Alopecurus myosuroides. The sequence goes on along the minus strand of JAPCYS010001635.1, from coordinate 39,166 downwards.
CTAAATGATCATGGAGGCTATTCGTGACTGGTTCATAGTCATAAACATGGTGTGAGCATGCTCCAAGTCAACCAAATAATACATTCAAAGGAGAACACCACAAATTTATGTTTCAATATGAAAAGAACAACTCATGATTCTTTCAATGGCACATTAAACACTTCAGCTATTTGAGGCAAATCATTCTACTAAATAACCACAAGGCTTTAGAACTAAAATAACATCTAACCACAGTCTATACAAACTTCTACTTGCACCGTTAAAAATTCTACCTCAAGCAACAGTTTCTTTTCCCAACAAGCACCATACAAAACATGCTTTAACAAAAACTCTCTAAATTCTACAGAAAGCAAACACGAGAGGACTCACATAACACTACTAAAACTAACAGCTCTCAACAAGAGCTGCAATTAAAACAAGAGCTAAACAAGAATTTTTGCAGCAACTAGGAGAAAAACTAAGAATACTAGCATAGCAAGTATTCAAACGAAAAAGCGGAGCGTGTCTCTCTACCAAACAAAGAATGCTAGGGTCCAACTATATTATTTCAGCAAGGAAAACAAAAGAAAACAAAGGAAAACAAAATAAAAACAAACAGACGCTCCAAGTAAACTTCATATGATGTGACCGAATAGAAATATAGTTTCACGAGAAGTGACCTGATAGATAGTCGACGAAGAAGGGGATGCCTTGGGCATCCCCAAGCTTATATGATTGAGTCTTCTAAAATATGTTTGAATGAACCACGGGGGCATCCCCAAGCTTTGACCTTGCACTCTGCTTGATCACATATATCACCTCTTCTCTTGACCCTTGAAAACTTCATTCACACCACACTCAAAGAGTAATTCGCATTAGAGGGTTAGTGAAACAATTAAAAATACATTTGTTCTGTATGGAACAAGTGCTACTGATAATTTTAAATATTAGCTACAGCCACTGATGTTTCGTGAAGCAAAGAAATCCACTTGACATCGCAAAAGAGCAAATGCAAGAAAAATGGCAGAATCTGTCAAAACCAGAACAATATGTAAAGACAAAATTTTTCGAGGCACTTATGTTGCTCAGATTGAAAACTTAAAGATTGAAAAATTTGAGGAATTAGCCGAGGAATAAGCACAAGAAATTTCAAGTCATTCAGATTTTTCTATGATTTATACGATTTTTTACGGTGGACAGCAGAAATCTGTTTCCTGCGCAGAAATCCGGAAACCAACTCCAACTCTCGTCAGAAACCTTACTTGGCACTACTAAAACATGAAAATAAAGATATAAAATATTTTCTACACATGTATACAACCCCTTGACTCAAAGAAAACATATAAAAACAAAGCAAAAAAATAATACCATGGGTTATCTCCCAAGAAGTGCTTTTCTTTAACGCCTTTTAGCTAGGCAAAGAAAAGTGGAATCAAGTATGTTGAAATGGAGGGGCATTCAAACCAATATTTGGCAATTCCGTAATAACACATTGTATTTTATCTAAGTGAGTTTATAGGCTCTTATCTTAGAACTTTTAGGCTTACTATTCTCATCAAATAAATTCTCATGAACAATCCAATCAAAATTCTTCTCTTGGGCTTCATGCAGTGCTACCAATTTAAAGGAGATTGGTATTTTATCCTCCTTTTCATTATTAGATTCATTTTTTTTCTAGAGCACCAACAATATCTACACATGATCCAAGCATATTGAAACGATCAAAGACTTTTCTAGCTTCTATAGCAACATCTCCGAATTATTTAAGTATGGTTTCTAAGATAAAGTTCGTTTTCTCAACATCTTCAATGTTATTCAAGTTGATGAACATATGTTGTAATGTGGGATGAAGGTTAACAAACCTAGCTTCTAACATGTGAACTAAAGAAGTTGCAGCAGTCTCATAATTTGGAGCAAGTTCTACTATAAATTCTTCCTCAAAATTATCATGCTTACTAACATGATCAAAGAATTCTTTAATGGTATCCTTTCCAAGTATAGAACCACTTCCTACTAGCAGATCTTTCAGGGTAAACTTAGGGAAAAACATGATGAAAAATAACAACGAAGTAACAAAAGTAACAACTAGAATAAGAACTATTTTTTGTGTTTTTGATAAAGAGAAGCAAACAAGAAAAAATAAAATAAACTAAGCAAAACAAAAACAAAGTAAAGAGATTAGAAGTGAGAGACTCCCCTTGCAGAAATTCTCTTCCTCCCCGGCAACGGCGCCAGAAAAATAGCTTGATGGTGCAGGTCTTGCACTCGTTGGGAGACCCCAAGAGTAAGGTATGATGAGCACATCAGCAGTTTTCCCTCAGTAAGAAACCAAGGTTAATCGACCAGTAGGAGGAAGGAGTAACTTCAGAAGGTTGAAGCAGCTTAGATGGCAGGGCACACTATCGGTTCAGAAGCAACATGGAACCTACACAACACAATCAAATCACTTTGCCCCAACGAAGCAATGAGGTTGTCAATCTCACCGGTTTTGCTGAACACAAAGAGGTTAAACGTATGGTGTGCAAAACAGTATGAAAGCAGTAGCAACGGTATGAAAGCAGTAGGTGTTTTATCAGTATGAGGAAAAAGGACCAGGGTCCACAGTTCACTAGTGGTGTCTCTCCATGAAAGATAAATAACATGTGTGGTGAACAAATTACAGCTGGGAAATTGATAGAAATGAAGGATGCACCGTAGTGCGTATGCAAGAAATAAAGATTACTATGTGATTCATGCGGACATTACAACAAAATACATAGACCGTCATCCAACTGCATCTATGTCTAATTATCCACCCTCCGAATATCATTCGAACAAACGTTGGGTATTAAGTTTCCAACAACAGATTATCACCGTAAGAGAAGTGTGTAATGTAAAAAATGTAAACTAGGTGAACACCGTTGTTTTCTTCCTAATGGCAACAACACATCCTCTATCCGTCACATTTATGTCATTCGAGCACAGATGCAAAGGAGGCATGAACCCACTATCGAGCATAAATACTCCCTCTTGGAGTTACTAGCATCTACTTGGCCAGAGAATGTACTAATAACGGAGAGCATGCATGATCATAAATAACATATGCATGAAGATAACATGATAGATTGATAATCAGAAGACATAACATTCAACATTCATCAGATCCTAGCAAACACAACATGTAGCATTACATAAAGATGATCTTGATCATGTTAGGAAGCACACAAGATCTAAACATGAGGTACAAAGTGGAGAGAACAACCATCTAGCTACTGCTATGGATCCGTAGTCCAGGGATGAACTACTCACGCATCACTTCGGAGGAGGGCATGGTGGTGTAGACCCCTCCGGTGATGAATTCCCCTCCCGGCAGGGTGCCGGGGAGAGCTCTAGAACCCTCCCGATCTCGGGATGACGATGACGGCGGCCTCGGGTGTAACATCCCTGATTTTTGGAAAACTCAAAAATCACAAAAATTTGAAACTTTTTGTTTTCATGTTTAAACAAGTCACCAAAAACCAAATAAAAGGAGGAAAGAGAACAAAACAATAAAATATGTTCCATAAACCTAAAGCCTATTTCAAAAATAAAATATGTTTCCTCATGTGAATAAAGTATTTTCTTAGCAAACATCTTTATAAAACATGGTTTTCAACTCAATTACCATCTTGAAAATGTTATGCTATTTAAAAAACCAGAGAATTACTATCTCTGATATTTTATTCATGTTTCCAAAATTATTTCATATGAATAAAATTTATTGTGTTGCTATCAAATATCATAACAAGTATTACACCATAGAATGTTTTCCATAAATGTTTTGTTCATAAAATCAGATGAAATAATTAGGGAAAACAAATAATTGCAAATGTGATAATCCCATGATAATTATTTATCCACTTTCCTATCTAGTTATTTTCTATATTTAAAAATGGCATAAAGTTGCTATTAAGTGATTTACTAATATGTTAAAAATATAAAATATGTTATTGGGTTGAAATTTCTTTGAGAAATAATAATTGACCTAAAAAATGCATCTGAAATTTTATAAAACTCAATTTCAATTTATTTACATTTGCTATTTAAAATTAGTATTAAGTACTATTAGTATATCATTTATAATTACAAAATAATAAAAGTTGAAATGTGTTCAAAGTTGACCAATAATGTTATTAGTTGATACACATTTCAATTACAAAATTTTAGAAATTTATTTGAGGTAAATAGGATAAAGAAAACAAAAGTTATGAAAGAATTAAGAAAAGAGAAAAAAATAAAATAAAATGTCGTCTTCATTCTCTGAGAACTGAAGAAACCTAGAAACGGACGAATTGAATCTCTTGATTGCGGGCATTTTAAGCTGAGTTAATTCCTCACGTTTCATGCCCCTTAAAGCCCTTCCCTTTCTCCTCGTTTACCCTCTCATACCTCTCCATTTTATGCCCGTAGACCACCGCAATAGCTCGCCGGAGACAGAAACTTCCGCCGCCGTGTTTGCTCGATCCCCGACAAAGGTAGGAAGCTATTGCCGCCCCTTTTTGGTCCATTCGATTCCCCACTGTCTGGCTCTTCTTATCAGCCCTTTCTCTCAATTTCTTTCGCAGCAAAAGACGAGCTGGGAGCTCGCCGGAGCCGTAACCCGCACGGCCATCTCGGGATCTCCTCGCCGCCATTGTTTTTGAGCCCGTGGAGCCTCCTCGTGCTCACCATCGTTTCCGTCGTGCTTCACCGAGCCTCTGCCCTCACATAGCCTCGGAAGCCACTGGAGCGTCGCCGCCGTCCACGCCGTGAACGCCGGTCACCGCACAACCATTTCCCGGCGAGATCCCGCCACCCAGTGAGTTTCTTTGAACCTCGGCCATTAGATCTGGATCCTATGGCCCCTGTTACATCACTTACCGAATCGGTATTCACCAATCATAGTGCGCCACGTGTGCGCCAGTCAGCTGCGCCCAATTTCGTTATTTGTCGCCCATGCAGCGCGTAACCGGCCCAGGCCCACCACTTATCTGTCGCCCAGCGCAGCAAATAGCAGCCCATTTTCTGTTTTTCTTCCGGAATAGAAACTAAATAGTAAATTTTGCAGAAAAGCCCCCGCAACTTCAAATCATCATATCTTTTCAACCACTTAGCCAAATTTAGCAAACTTGGACTTTTTGAAAAGCCCTTGACATCTAGAAACTTTTGGCACTGGCCAAATTCAAATTTGACAAACTTAAAATTGTTCAATTTCAAATATGCTTGTTTGATGAAATTGGCATAATTCAAATTCTACAAATCCAAAAATTGTAAATAAAATATATTTGGAAACCTTAGGATGTGTACTTTCATATCCCCTGTCCCAAAATAATTGTTGATCAAATTAAAATTGAATTTAGAATTAATTGGAATTTGAGTAATTTTGACATAGATTTAATTTCTGTAAATAATTTCAATATAGTTCCTTTTGCAAAATTGCTCCATTTGATAACCTTGGACCAGAAACAACCTTGCCCAACCATTTTGGACACCCTTGGACCATGACCATGTAAGTTTAGCCAAACTTCCATCATAGTAGTCCACCTAGTTGGTTAAGTATTAGAGTTGTTTCTATCATTGTTTACCTTTGTTGTTATGGCTATTTTGGAGCCAAGACCAAGTACCTAGTATGTGTAAATCACATACAAGACCAAGTGGTAAAACCTTAGACCCTAGTACCTTTGCTTTCTATCTACTTCTCCATTCCCCTATTCTTGCTTCAAGAAATCATCAAGTTAGCAATGGAGATCAAGACTCAAGCACAAGAAAACTTCATTCTCAACTTAGTGGAAACATGAAGAGCTACAAGGAAGATCAATGAAGAAGTTTTGAAGAAAAGACTTGTACTCCACACCTAGAAGAACTCAAGAATTACAAGTGTGAAGAAATTTAGAAGAAAACATCTCCCCTCTCTTCCTATCCTTCTTATTTTCTTTCCAATTTGACTTAGTGGTATTTGTGCCCATCCCATACCCAAACCAATTAGTGAAGTGAAAGCCCTGAAGAATTTATCAAGACCAAGAGAAGAATCCATCCAAGGAACAAGACTACAATAGAAGCATGAAGATGATCTTCAAGAAGGCAATCACATGAGGTCTAGAAGCAGTCCATACAAGTTGAAGAATAACAAGTTGTTTTTGTCCAACCATTGACCCAAATGGAAAACCCAAGACTTAGTAATATTTTCCCTTTGATGATGAAGTTAGTAGACCTACCCTAACCACAATGGAAAATACTAACATAGTCACTCAAATATTTTTGAAGGTGAATATTACCAAGTGTTTGCATGTATTACTTTAGATGAAGAAGTAATATGTTTATTCTTAGTGAACTCTTGGAACTTCCTCGACAAGTATGGTTATAATAAAGTTAGATCACATCAAACTGAACCTAGTCCTTCCCAAGTAAACCATTGGAATTTCCTTAATAAGTATGAGACCACTAGAGAATGAATCTTTCAACTCAAACCTAGACCTTGTCCTAACCAACTTGGTTAAGCCCCTTTTGATATGTTAGTTGCTATGTATGTTTTCTACTCTTGTATGTTTGTTTGTTAGGATGCTTGTTTATTTGGTTTTGTGTTGTCAATGAATAGATTGTACGGAGAGCAACGATCTTTTGTGAAGAGAGTGTGATAGCTGCACCAACTTCAACAAGGCAAGTAACACATCATCAACTACCCAATATTTTCTATATGCATTAGTTGATTTTTGAGTAGGATGCATTGATAGGAAATTTTACTAAGTTATATTATGCTATGCTATTATCCTAGTAGTATGTAGCCATCTCTTTTATCCTTGTTATTTATAGCCTTAGAACTTGATATGCTATGCAATGTGACAAATGATTTTTACTTGATGTTGTGGAAAAATTCTAAGTAACTTCAATGAACCACCTGGGTGGATTTGGTTGTTTGGCTGTTGAGAGTGTCTCCGAGGGGAGTTCACTTGAAGGAATGCCAGGAACAAAGTGATTATGATGTTCCCCAAGTTTTTAGATTGCTTCCAGTGCAGCCTTTAGTCATATGGGCTCTGTCTTGATCAACTAAGTTGTGAGGGTTCAGCCCTTGACAAGCAGATGTAGTATAATTATAGGTGGAAACGGGTCTTGCCATTGGGTTGGATTCTTGCTTCTGAAAGATCTCGTCTCGATTTTCTCCTTTCCTTAATGCACTCAGGGTGTATAGGATGTTTGGGTTGAGTTGGTTCTGAAGGTGAAGTGCACAAGCTCTGCAGAGTCAACAAACTAAGATCTTAGCCGTGTCCCCGGTTATGGACAACTATGAGCTGGACAAGGATTGACGGAAGAATCTCATCATCAATTTCAATAAGTAAATTTTGACCAAGTGAACAGTATTGTGGTGCTTGGATCTTAATACAATGTTGCCACCCTTTGAAAAGAAGTTTTTTTTACAAAAGTGATAGGTGAAAACTGGCTTTATGCAAACTTAGCCAAAACTCCACCCAGCCAAATAAGCATGTAGTATTAGTCTTGCCATTTATATCCACCATAGTGTTACTTGCCAATACATTAAATTGTATTGACTCCCTTGTTGCTGCATATTCCATATTGCAGATGTTTCTGAAGACGAGTGAGGATTTCGTTTAGGATCTCGAGACTATCGCCAACATGTTTTGCCTGTGGCACATGAAGAAGATGGGCTCAATGTTGTACTATGTTTTCCGCTGTATTTCTTTGTTTTCTGCTAGTCTTCTAAGACTATGCAAGTTGTAATACTATTTTGTAAAGACTGGATCATGCGATGTAATAGAATTTGATGCATTTGCATGATATTTCATTTTGTACTGTGGTGCTAGCAAATGATCCAGGGACTAGCACAATAACACAGGTGTCCTCACATTATTTAAATGTGGGAACGCTACATCGGGTGTTTTTTGGGGCGAAGTGGTATCTCTTTAGGATTTACGTCTCGGGGGGTATAAATAGGCGAAAGAGCAAAGGCGATGGAGTCCGGGGGGGCTCCACACCACCCCATGGCGCGGCCAGGGCCGCGCCGCCCTATGGTGTGGGCCTCCCGAGGACCCCCTCCGGGTCTCTTTGGGACTCCGTGGAACCTTCGAGAATTCTAAGCCTTCCGGGCTTCGAATTTTCCAATTCCGAAAATATTTCCAGAACAACTTTTGTGAAACTAAAAACAGCAGAAAACAGGGAACTAGCTCTATGGCATCTTGTCAATAGGTTAGTCCGGAAAATCGATAAAAATGACATAAAGTGTATATCAAACATGTGGGAAACAATAAGAAAACAACATGGAACATCAGAAATTAAGGATACGTTTATGACGTATCAGTGGCCAGGGGTGGACCCGCACCCCTATCACCTTATGGCCATGGGCCATCTCCGGGGATCTCCTTCGGGCTTCGTCTCCATTCGGAGTAAAAACTTCCTTCCGTGGATTTTAGGACATTCCACGAATATTTGCAGAACAACTTTTCCGAAACAAAACACAGGCAGAAAATAGAAACTAGCGCTGGTCATCTTGTCATTGGATTAGTCCATTAAAACGCCTAAAATGATATAAACTATAGTAGAAACATGTAGCAATGATATAAAACAAGCATGGGACAATAAAAAATTATATATACGTTTGAGACGTATCATTCCCAGATCCCATGCACTGCACTAGAGAAGGACACGAGAGCCAGGCTGCAGTCTCCATCCATATGCTCTTGGAGTATCAACATTAAAAAAGGATGTGTCTCGCAGTCTAAGGCTCACATTTGCAAAGCTAAAACAATAGTTGGTGACGCCATCCCCTAGTGGCCAAGCAATCCGAGGTCCAAAGACGGTTTTGAACCGCATGCTAAGAAAGAACCGACATTTGGGGGACACAAGTTTTCCAAACGATCTTCTCGAAGGAGCAAACAATGGATCCAGCAAACTGCACATGGTAGAGCTCGTAGAATAAATACCATCGCAGATAGGGTCCAAGTGATGCCATCCTCTATTCCACAAATTCCCAAATCATGACAAACTACAAGATGTGCTCCACAATAAAAGCATCCATGTTGAGATATGTGATCCATTTTTTATAGAGAAAGGCATCATGAAAAGATTGGGTTTTGCGCTTGGAGGTGGCAAATAGCAACGGAGCTGTAGATATAAGCATGAAGCTTTGGATGTATTCCCAAAAGGCAACAGTATTTATACATATGTCTCATAATTATGATTCATATTGCTATGTTATAACTGACATGGTTCCTGAATATGAGAACTAGAGGAAAACTCACGCTCACGTGTAGTAACATGAACACATAAACAAATCATAGTCTTGCCTTTTACGACTAATTCATCGGATGCTTGATGACTATGTTTTGCTGGTCATCGACATTGTTTATGCCAGCATCAATGAATAGCATATTGTTAAAAGGGAACAATGTGGCTGGGTATTCCCTAAGTAGATTGATATTATAAGAGATTCCACTAAGACATCTTTGTCCTTAGAATCATATCACATCAAAGTTATATTACAATGCATCCTTTAACCATGAGGTTGTCGGGATAATATATTCTGGAGGTTTTACTTTGGTACTATCAAGAGTCACACCGTAAAATAGGTGAATATAAAGGTAGCCACTTGGTAATTTTAAAGGAGTATATTACCTCGATGTTCTAAGATGGGAATCACTCCTTAGTAGAAAGAGAGATACATGCCTAGACCCACTCGGTACTGTTGATATCCATAAGTTTTTCACACAATGCATGATGAGGATACATCATGTGGGGTGTCATAATTAACGAGTAAAAGGGAACTTACCGGTTGATGAGACAAGACAAAGGTATAAGTAAACCAAAGAATGTTTCACGGCAATATCGGAATCCATAGTCTATGGTAAGTTCGGTATCGTGAGTAATGGGGGAATTGTATAATAACTAACAGGTTCAATAGTTTATTTGTATAGTATGTGGGAGTCAATAAGAGAGTCCATTCCCCGCTATTGATTACTGAAAACGAAAGGGTTTCCAATTTCATGTCCACACACTATCGAACCTGTAGGGGAACCACACTAAAGGTAGGGCTGATTTTGTATATCGGTAGGTCTGGATCAACTAGAAGTATCATATGAACAGTGTTTCCGTGTGATAGATATATTTTATATATCTTAGATAATTTATAATGAGGGCATTGGATGCCCCAAAGTAATAGAAATTTCTATTACTACCGGAATTTATTACGGAGTTGTTGTGAGATAGAAATTGAGGCTGCACGCTTTGCAGAGCAAATGCACGGGAGCATGAGATCTCCCAGGGTGTCAGAAGTATATTTGTGACAATGTTAGATAATATATATGGTTTTATCTAAAGGGTTCATAGGATTTTCAGGGTCTTTCCATAAAGGGGTAGTACCGGAGTGGGTAGATTTCCCCCTCATGTGTCGCCCCTATTTTAGGGGTCTGCCAGGTGGGCCCCAGTGGCATCACATAATGGCAGTAGCCATGCTGGTATTTCTCCTGAATTTATTGGAGAGAAAAAAGGAGAAAATAAAAAGGAGAAAATGAAGAGGGGAAGGAAAGGGAGGTGGAGTTGGACTCCACCTCACCAATCCGAGTTGGGCTAGGAGGGTGGTGCGGCCAAGCCCATCGTAGCACAACTAGGACTCCTCTTCTTTTTGAAAAGTCTCCCCCTCCTCACACTATATAAAGGAACCCAAGGCTCAAAGCAAAATATAGAATTGGCTCTCAAGCCTCTCTCTCTAGTGGAATTAGAGGGTCTAATTAAGGCTTCTAATTAGACCCCCTCTGATTGAATTAGAGATTCTTCTCATTAGGTTTTGAGGTGTTCTCTCCTAATTAAATCTAGCTTCTAATTATTTTCTCTCTCATGTGTTGAGAACTCCTCCTTCATATACACCAGTGACGTATAGTCCTGGACGGCGAAGCACTGCAGAATCGGTCCCGACATATGTGTGCATACTTTCATAGGGGTAACACGTGAGACCCTCACTCTACTTGATCAAGGTGCTAGATACGCGCAGTCGGCAACAGCCTATGGGTGAGGATCTTCTATAGGCTGAAAGTGCATTTATGCATTTGATCTCTTGTATGTTTTGGAGTTGATAACAACATAATTAAGATTCTAACCGTGTGCCTAAGTCATTTCAGGAAACATCGTTTCGACGCAAAAAGGAAGAGTGAAGAATGCTAAAGCCTCAAACATCGGCTGTATCCAGCGGTAGTATCGGGCGAGTCAGCGGTAGTACCGCTCTTTCCAGCAAGCGGTAGTATCGGGTGAGCTGCGACAGCAGTGGCATGTATTTGGCCTCAAGTCCACAAGTGGTTGCTTCTAGACCACAAGTGAGTGCTCCTAGGCCACAAGTTGGCAAACAAGGTCTTGGCTATGTTTACAAGAAGAAGGACAAGAACAAGAAGAAGAAGAAAAAGAAGAAAGCCAACAATGTTCCTTCGGGTGGTATTGTCATTAGGGACAACACTACTCGTAGCATTTCCGCGGGAACTAACAATCCACACCATTTCTTATATGTTGATTATTATGGTGTTGTGCAAGCTAAATATGTTGGTCCTATTGAAAGTTTCATTGACTATACCATTTGGGTTCCAAAGACCCTTGTTGCTAACATGAGGGAACCCTCCTCGGGTCCTAACTCTAGTCAATGATCTCTTGCAGGACTATGCTTCCGGTGGGTCTAAATGGATAATTGATAGTGTATGCACTAGTCATATGACCGGAAGAAAGAACTTGTGACGGAGTTGCGCCCAAATACTATTGATGCAACCGTCTCCTATGGAGACAAGTCCAAGTCTATGGTATCAGGGTTTGGCAAGGTTGTGATTGCTCCTGATATCACTATTGTGGACGTCATGCTTGCTGAATCCCTTGGTTACAATTTACTTTCAGTTCGTGCTTTAGGGAAGATGGGTTTCTCCGTCTTCTTTGATCCTGATATTGTAGTCCTTTTGAGGAGCAAGACTCTTGACGTCGCATACGTGGGACATGTCAAAAATGAGTTGTTTGTGGTGGACTTTTCGAAGTCTACCAACTCTCAATTGATGTGTCTTTTTGGAAAGGCGGACGTGGGTTGGTTGTGGCATTGCCGCTTATCCCATGTCAACATGAGAACTTTGCAAAGTCTTCACAAAGGTGGCCTTATCGTCGGACTAAAAGAAAATGTTTCGTTTCCAAAGATCGCGTTTGTAGGTCGTGTGTTGAAGGAAAGATGCATGATGCCGCCCATATGGCCAAGACTATTATCTCATCAAAGAGGATCTTGGAGCTTCTCCATGTTGATCTCTTTCGTGCCGTGCCCGAGGCAAGTCTTGGAGGCAAGAAGTATTGCTTGGTGATTGTCGATGACTATTCAAGATACACTTGGGTGCAAGAGTGAGACCCAACAAACTATCATCAACTTCTCCAACCAAGTGCAACATCAACACAATGTTCAAATCATGGCTATTAGGAGTGAAGATGGCTCCACGTTCAAGAACTACACTTCGAATGAATTCCTTAGTGAAGAGGGTATTATTCATCAATATTACGCTACCTATACCCCTCAACAAAATGGTGTAGTCGAAAGGAAGAATAGAACTCTATTGGATATGGCAAGGACCATGTTGGCGGTGTATTCTTCTCCCCAATATCTATGGGCTGAGGCCATATCCACCGCATGCCACTCCTCCAACCGCCTATACATACGAAAGGGCTTAGACAAGACTCCATATGAGATCCTCACCGGCAACAAACCCAACGTCTCCTACTTCCGTGTTTTCGGTTGTAAGTGTTTCTATTTGATCAAGGGTGTTCGGTTGTCTAAATTCCAATCTAAAACTGTTGAGGGTATATTTGTTGGTTACGGTGCCGAATCCCACACTTATAGAGTCTTTGAAAAAGCCTCGGTTTTCATAGAATCTTGTAGTGTGGTTTTCAAGGAAAATGATGGCTCCCAAGTGGCACAATTTCATGTTTCTAATGTAGATGTTGAAATGACTCAAGAAGCCATAGGAAGGATGGGTGTGGGATTTTTCCGCCCCATTGAGGGACACCTTATGGAAACTCAAGAAGAACTATGCTCTACTCAAGTGGATCCCTCCTCTACAATAGAAGAACAAGCCAAGGAGCCAAGTTATGCACCTAACCAAGAACATGTTCAAGACCCTCCTCTTATTGACCAAGTTAATATGCAAGATGCAACTACTCCTATCATTCAAGCTAGTCAAGGCCAAGGCCAAGATCAAGCTTCTTCATCCTCCTCTCCTCAAGTTGAAGCAAGTGTTGAGGATGATGATCAAGGTCAAAACAAACGGACCAAATGATAAAGATGATCAATTTTCCTCTCGCAATAATGAGATGCCCGTGCTAATGAAAATTGAGCATATTGCATCCGACAAGTAAATAAAGTAGAATGCAAGGGCAAAACTTTAGTGATCATCAAGCTCACATATCCATGGTGGAACCAAAGAAAGTGTTTGAAGCTCTTGAGGACTCCGATTGGGTAGAAGCTATGCATGATGAGCTCAATAACTTTGAGCGCAATAGAGTTTGGAAACTAGTTGAGAAGCCCAAGGATTGCCACAATGTTATTGGCACTAAGTGGATATTCAAGAACAAGCAAGATGAGCATGGTATTGTCATAAGGAACAAGGCAGATTGGTGGCTCAAGGCTACACTCAAGTGGAAGGCATCGACTTTGATGAAACCTATGCTCCCGTGGCTCGCCTTGAGTCCATATATATCCTTCTTGCATATGCATCTTTGTATAATTTCAAATTGCAAGAAATGGATGTCAAAAGTTCTTTTCAATATGGTCCATTGAAACATGAGGTATATGTTAAGCAACCTCCGGGGTTCGAGAACCCCAACTTCCCTAACCATGTCTACAAGATCGATAAGGCACTCTATGGACTTAAACAAGCACCATGTGCATGGTATGAGAACCTTAGAGAGTTGTTGGAAGACCTTGGGTTTGAAGTTGGGAAGATTGACCCCACCCTCTTCACAAAGAGGGTAAAGGGAGAGATTTTCATGTGCCAACTCTATGTGGACGATATTATCTTCGATTCAACTAACCAAGCTTTTAATAATGAGTTATCAAAGCTTATGACTGAAAGGTTTGAGATGTCCATGATGGGAGAGCTTAAATTATTCCTTGGATTTGAGATCAAGCAATTTGCTCGTGGGACTTTCATTTCTCAAGCCAAGTACACCCAAGACATGCTCAAGAGGTTTAATTTCCAAGGTGCAAAAGAGAAGCCATCTCCTATGCAAGTCAAATGCCACCTCAAGCGCAATCCGGATGGTAAAAATGTGGACCAAAAGTTGTATCGTTCTATGATTGGTTCTTTGCTTTACCTTTGTGCATCTAGGCCCGATATCGTTTTGAGTGTAGGTGTGTGTGCAAGGTATCAAGCGGCTCCTAAGGAAAGCCAATTGGTGGTGGTCCATAGGATCTTTCGGTATTTGGTTCATACCTCAAGGTTTGGTTTGTGGTACCCAAAGGGGGCACTATTTTCTCTCAAGGGCTACATGGACTTGGATTGGGTCGGTGATCAAGATGATAGGAATTCTACTTCCGGGGATTGCCAATTTCTTGGTAGGTCCTTGGTGAGTTGGTCTTCCAAGAAGCAAAATTGTATATCTCTCTCCACCGCCGAAGCCGAGTATGTGGCGGCCGCTAGTGCTTGCACCCAATTGCTATGGATGAGGCAAACTCTCAAAGAGTATGATGTTCACTTGGACAAGGTGCCTCTAATGTGTGACAATGAAAGTGTCATCAAGATTTCCTACAGCCTCGTGCAACACACAAGGATGAAGCATATTCGTCATCATTTCATCCGGGATCATGTGGTAAGAGGTGATATTGAGCTAGCATATGTCCCCACCAAGGATAATCTCGCGGACATCTTCATGAAGCCACTTGATGATGCAAGATTCATATTCTTGAGGAATGAGCTAAATATCATCGATTCTAGGAGTTTGACTTGAAGATCTTGCACACACTCCTATAGTTATTGCGTGTTTGGGTTTAGGTGTAGGCATGGACATAGGGGGAGTGTTATCCTAACACATTGGGTTCTCCCTCCCCCATTATGCCCAAAGCAAAAATTCATTGTTATCTCTCTATTTCTAATGTTGAATTGTGAGCTTCAATGTCGAGAATTGGCAATGCACCCAAGATATATCTTCGCAGTGTCATACCATGATCTCTTACATGGTGGCTTAGGCCACCAACCTCTTCTCTTTAAGAGTTGAGTCTTATTTGGATTCTATTTGACCTCTTTCTCTTTTTGTGAATCCTTGTTGGTGTTTGGGAAACACACTCTCTCTTGTTTTTTACGAGTTTTGTTTTCCTTGCAAAAATTTTAGTGTGTAGTACCATCCCAGTTTGAGCTCTTATCCCAAGCCTCATGTTTTCCCCCTCAAACAAATTCTGTTCCGAAACTTTTAATCCTATGATCGCTTGACGGAAGGAAGGAAACCTGGCTAGCGGTACTACCGTCAGTTACAACGGTACTACAAGAGTTCATGCCTAGCACAAACTCCAGGGGCAGTACTACCTCACGGTATCGGTAGTTCCAGGTGGACGGTAATACCGCTGAGCACTGCGTTACTACCGCCGTGGTCGAAATCGTGGGGTTAAATACGGATCTGGGAGAAGGAGTTACTATTTTTACCTCTTTTCTCGCTCATTCACCCCCCCACACACACACACAAGATCTCGCTGCCGCCGCTCCTGCCTTCCGCTGGGGAAGGTCCTCTCTGGCCATCAAGTGCTCCTCTCACGCCGGAGGAAGGCCGGGGATCACCTCCAACCTCTTCACCACGAAGATGAGCTCCGGTAACCCATCCAAACTCTCTCCCTCGAGTTGATCTCATTAGAAGAAGTTGTTTTAGGGTTCTAGAGATCTCCTAGTCTAGAAGTGGTTCGATGTGTTGCCTAAACGTTTAGATTCCTTAAGAATTTTTAGTGCAATTGATCTAGATTGGAATCGGTGGTACCTTGGGTACTATGGTAGATCCGCCACAAGCGGTACTACTGCTATGGCTAGGACTGCTGGAAACAGCGGTACTACCGTGGTTCCCAGTGGTACTACGACTTCCTGGAGATTTTGCATTTCCAATTCTTTTATGAATCTTCTCATAGATAATTTTATTGAAGTTATATTTCCTCATTGCTATCCCCCTATGTTGTCTTAGGTGCATGTGCTAGTGGTTCCAAGGGTGGAGGTCGCAAGCGCCCAGCTAAGAGGACTCGTAAGAATTCCGAGCAAGATGAGACTCCAGAAGTGATGCCTCAGGGCAATATGACTAGGAGGTAGAGGTCTGTGTTGATGAAGTCTTGGACTGTCAGGGACAAGTCCGTCTCACTCATGCCAGATGAACAGTTTCGTACAGAGAGGAAAACCAACCCCTACAAGAAGCCTAGGGATGCTAGAGAAAATGAGTGCTTCTGGACTCCCTTCCAGGAGCGCATCTTCTATGAGGAATACCCGCAGAACAGGAACACGGTGGTAACTCAGTTTTCTATTAATGTGCCTTTCATGAGATCCAAGTTGGATTATTTTGGTGAAGCTTTGGAGATTTGTGAGGAGGTTGGTCTTCTGGACTTCATTGAGATCAACGAAGACTATGACGAGAATCTTGTGGGCCAATTCTATGCCACTCTCTACTTTCACACTGAAGAGACGAGGATCACATGGATGACCAAGGATCAGAAATTCTCACCTTCTTGGGTTGAGTTTGCCACTCTGTTGGGTCTTCAGGAGTTTGGGGAGGTGCCTGATGCTTCTTTCTCCACTACTTCCTTCCGGGTTCCCTACCCGGAGAGGTCTATGCCTCCTCAACACATATATGATCTCTACATCCCTGGACCTGCTATGGTTGGTTTCTCCAAGAACCCGTGCCTGTGTACGACATTCTGCACCGGATCTTCTGGAACACTCTTGCTCCTCGTGTTGGGAACTTTGATCAAATCCATGGCTCACTCACTGATTTGATGGTCTATGCTCATAGGCGCCGTGGTGATGGTCTCAGGCTTGATATTATGGACATCATATGGAACAAGATGTACAACTCTGTGATCAAGAGAAGGGTTCCTGTGTTTGCTGCTCTTATATTCAAACTCATAGCCATTACTTGGCGTCGTTCTCAGCTTCCTTCTGCTCTCTTGGATAATGACCAAGATCTCACTACTCACCGTGTCAAGGAGCTTCGTGTTAAGAAGCACTTGCCTCCTCTGCTTAGTGTTGATGATCTTGGTGCCGACACCGATGACACTAGTGACTCTGACTATGAGATGGAGGGAAGGGCTCAGAGGAATGGGTTTCACAAGTGGATGTCTGAGACTCTGAAGAAGGTTTTCTGCCGTCAGGTTGACATGGAGAACAAAGCTTACCTTTCTCATGTTCGTAGCAAGAAGGAACGTCAGCTGACATGATGGGGGGATAGTGACCCGGTAGGCCCACTTCAAGGTATAATCCGGCCCGAGGTGAGCTGAGCAATACCCGGATAGGGGTAAAGAGGTTACTAGAAGGCCCAAAGGCTTGTGAGATTCGTAACCCGGCTTGTGGGTTGCGATAAGGAAAGTTAGGCTTTGTATGTGGAGTCCGAGTAGGACTCAAGATGTGCCTTGAAGGGCAAGTTAGGGGTGTACGGGTGCTTATAAACCGGCCCTAGGTTTAGTTTGCCAGAGATTCGAGTCATAGTTGTAACACCCGTTATCGAGTATCCAGTATAATCATATCGAGATCCGGCGAGTTACTTTCCGGTTCTTAGATTGCTTTCGCCATGTCCTCCTTCGAGCTAAACCCTCTCCCAAATACCTGTGTCGACTTGCCCCAAGATCAGTTACCCCAGGTAACATCTGTCGTGATTATCCCACGACAGTTGGCGCCCACCGTGGGGCCTGCGTCCAAAGGTGTTTACATCACGGGAGAAGCTCGGAAGAGCATGAAGAACCTCATCGTCGGAGAAATCTACGTCAACAGCAAAGGAGAGAAGATGGTAGACGATTCTGGCTGGGGGCCAGAGTCAGATCACCTCGAAACCGGATCCATCGTGACAGTCGGCAGCGTCAACGTCTTCGTCGGTATGGTATGTACTTCCAGTTCGAATTGTGATAATATTGGATCTGATTCTGTGTCAGGAGAAGACATGTATGTCCGATCGGAAAAGGAAGAGTCGATTGGAACAACGGGTCAGATGGAGAGGGAAGATGATACCGAGTCTATACGGGATTTGTCGGAGGATCGATATGAAAGGGAAACAGCGAGGAAGATCAGTACGAATCACACCGGCATCATGCGCCGGGTTGCAGTCTATGCGGCTCCCGCGACAATCTCAATCAAGAAAACGCGGCCGCGCGCCAGCCGGGGCGGTTCAGGCAGCGGCCCAGCAGCAAGGAGCAGTTGACCCGGTCTTGGTCCAGGTCGATGGAGAGTCGGCGTCTGTCACCAGTCGCCCAGCAGACGAGGAGCGGCACGCGAATATGTTCGGGTTCCAAGCAAACCGGACACCGGGGGCGGGCCCCAAACCCGCGTCACCCGGCTCTGTTTGATAATAATTTGATTTTGGACCCCACAGTCTTGGCCACAGTTATTACCCCAGAAAACGCGGCAGAGCGTGTAAGAGACCTGGACGTCGTCGTGCATTGGAGCAGCAAAGAAGGCAAGTGGAAGCAGAAAGGCAGGGGATGGTCGCGCGGCAGCGCGAATTGGATGACCGAGAGACCCGGCTCCGGGAGGAAACGACAAGGATACACCAAAGGCACCAAACTATGCTGCCGGCAACAGGAGGGGGTTATTAACCCGACTGCCCTGGTGTTCACGCCTCAAGATCAGCCGATTCCACCGACGAACCCAGGGACCATACGCGACCTTCAACGGGAGCACATCCGGTAAACGCGCCAGCCGGGTTACCTTTGCCACAGACAGGCGACAGCCGGCAATACCATGCCGCCACCACCATCACGATTCCGCACACCATCAGGTCATTACAACAATCCCATGGACAACGTGTACGCAGCAACGCTCGCATTAAACCAGATTCCTGTGGAGACTCGCCTCATGCGGAAGGAACCCGACGAGCAATCGATCTGCTACACACCGCGGTAGCACAGCAAGCCAATTATCCGGATCATAGAAGCGGGATGCATGGGACGCCGTACGCCAGTCAGCAACAGGGCAATGTTCAAACAAGTGCGGCACAACGAAGGGAAGAGAGCAGCAAATGCCGCCCCCACCGCGTATCCAGACAGTACCAGTAGTATCAGCACGCAGGCGGTGGTGGACAGTTCCAGAGCCAGAAGAGCCGGGCCGGATCTGCTGGGCGCGAATTGCGGTGGCGCCACACTCGAGGCACCCCCAGCCGGGTCACGCGCCTCCCGGGTAAGACCACCCCCAATCACCCTGGCGGGACCCAAGTGCCTCTCGGACGATATCAGGGCAGAACCTTACCCGGAGAAGTTCAAAGAACCGGGGAAAGTAGTAAATTATGAGCCAACAATGGATCCAGAAACGTGGCTGAGCAGCTATGAGATGGCAATGTCAATTCGCAACGCATCCGAGAATCTCCAAGCCAAATTCATGTACTTAATGATGTCAGAGGAGCAGCAAAGTTATGGTTCACCAATCTACCGGAAAAATCGATCAAATCGTGGGAGGAGCTAAAGACCGCATTTATCAAGCACTTTCATGGGACATGCAGAAAGTTATTTACTATTGATGATTTAGAAAGATGTGTTCAGAAGAAAGGAGAGTCAGCACGCAGCTGGGTACGCCGGTTATGGAGATACTCCACTCGTCTACGGATATCCAGCCTAAGGATGCGCTACAGGCTATGGCAAAAACATGTAAGTATGTTCCTTTAGTGCAAAAGCTAACGCGCATGAAATCTAGTAGGAATGCAGCGGAGGTTACAATGGGAGAGTTAATGGATGCGTGCAACAAACACGCTGCAACGGATACCACAGAGGAGGAAGTTGATGACAAGAAAGCAAAAGCAAACACAAGTACAGTGGGAAAACCGGCAATGGATCGGCACCAAACAATAATGGAAGTAGCCAAAACAAGCGCCCGTTTGAAGAGAATTCCGAGTTTGTAGCCAACACGGAGGCCGGGTCTCCAAGACCAAGATCCGAAGGAAATTTTAATACTGGAAATCACAATGGGGGACACTACCAAGGACCTCCAAGACCAAGCAACAGTTGGGACATATTTAGGATGGCGTGCCCGAAGCATAGCAGGAATGGCAAGCCGGCCAATCATTCATTGGAGCAATGTGCCGACTTACAAAGGTGGAAGAACGAGGAAGTGAACAGAGCCATGCGAGGTGCAGGCCGAGGAGGAGGCCGGGCCTAGGTGGAAATTTGGGCAACGGACCGCCCCCAGCCGGCAACCGCAGCTGGAAATCAAGGTAACAATCAAGGGGGAGCGGGAGGTTTTCAAGCTAACCCCAAACAGCTGGGTCAATATCATGTGCACACTACGGGAGGCTCCAACAAGGATAAGAAGATACTGAAACAGGCAGTTAATTCGGTCTCTTCTGCTGTTCCAAGATATTTGAGGTGGTCAGAACAGGAGGTAACATGGAGCAGGAGAGATCACCCGGACAGGATTGATCACCCGGGAGTCTTAGCGTTGGTAGTAGCACCACAGGTCAACGGTTACGAGCTAAAGAAAGTCTTGATGGATGAGGGAGTAGTATCAACATCCTATACTGGGAAACTTTCCTGCGCATGGGCTTAAAGGAATCACAGCTGCAAAAGAGTACAACAGTTTTTCACGGGATAGTGCCGGGTCACTCAGCATGCCCTGAAGGAAAGGTGGCACTGGAGGTAGCTTTTGGGGAGTCAAAGGACAACTACCGAGTCGAGTGGCTTACCTTCGAGGTAGTAAAGTTGCGCAGCCCTTATCATGTTTGGAAGCCGGCTTATGCCAAGTTCATGGCAAACCGTGTTATGTGTACCTACAACTGAAAATCCCGGGTCCTAAGAAGACCATCACCATACATGGAAATCAAGATATAGCAGCTGAATGTGATGAGGGAGATGCGGCGATGGCCGAGCAAGCTTGCAGGAAGGAAGAGCTCAAACATTATCGTTCTAAGGTGGACTAGAAGAGAGGACGACGTCAAAAAGCCAACCCCTGAGGGGGACAAAGCAAAAGTTAGGGCAGAACAAAACCTAAGATGGTAGGCTTCATCAGGAGCGATACTTTCAAAACTCTCAGCAGGGAAGAAGAAGACGTACCACCATCCGCAACTGATCAGTTCCAAGGGCGATGTACCCGGATTGGCTAGCAAATCCGGTACTCATTACGAAAGGGCATAGCAAGTGGAGAATGTGCATCGGCCGTACCAGCGCGAGGCCGACTCTCTAGAATAACTAAAGCAGTGTAATGGGCGGCAGGTTTTCATACGCACTCTTTTCCTTACCAGGGTACCTACGGGGACTGGAAGGTTTTTAATGAGGCGGCCTGCTGATTCAAAAAGAAATTTTTTCAACAAAAGAAGATGGTTTCGAGTCTTATCATGGTCTTTGCTTCAGTTACAAGTAAGTAACATTGTTATCATCAATACATCAGTATCATCGAAATACATTGCGTGAATATAGGTCTCCGGGGGTGATCTGCTTCAATAAGTAATCACAAAACCGGAGACCCGGCCATGATGCTATGAGTTATGAGGGCTGATTACTCGAAAAAACGGGTACAGCTGCAATCTTATAACCGGACAAAGGAGCCAAATTTCTTGGTTATTCTTACTTAAGCTCGATGTGACTCGCGCTAAAGTGGCATGATCTGTTCACTTACGATTACAATCAAACTATGCAGCCCAATATGGCTTGCTTGATCTTGTTTTTCGTATAGATGCAACGACATGGTATCCACGCGAAAGCCGGCTTAGTACAAGATAATCAAAAGGGTCATCTAAACCACAAGTCTATGCAGAGTATAAGGCTAAAAAAGCTGGAAACTCAACAAGTATTAAGCATGACTTCAGTATTTATGCGAACAGCTATTGGTCTTCAGCTTGGTAAACAGCAGTGTGTCATCTGAGAAAGGCCACGCCCCCATAGCTCGTACTTTGGGTCATGGGGGCTGGGGACTTCGAAACAGAAACAAACTGTTTAACTACTAAAGCCTGTAAACCTTAGTTTCGAGTATTGGGGACTTAAAGAAAAGTCCGTCTATCAAAACCTCCGATACTCGGTTAGCCGAGTCTCAAAGGGAATTAAAAACAAAATTCAAAGTATCGAGAATAAGCTTATACGTAACACGAGGATCGAGATTATCAAAGCCAGGGGAGGCAAAGAGTTATCATACGTTAACAAGCATACAGTCATAGTATCAGCATCAATGGTGCACAGGCGCACCGCAAAAAAATCATATCAGGCTCGAGAAACGCAAAGTACTAGGCAGCATCCTACTCGGCATCCTGAGAGCGGTCCTCCGGGTCTAAGTCTTGGACTTGCTCCTTGGCCTTGCCAGCAGTTTTGCCTGGGCTCTTCACATCTGGACGAACAGGCGAGGCACGGCTGGGGTAGAGGTAGACGGCTTTACGCCCAGCTCTGCTTCCCTCTTTGCAGCCTCTTCCTTCCTCCTAGCCAGATCAGTCGACCATTTGTCCAACATATCAATAGGGGGGGGTGCCTCCACCAGGATAACCTTGCCCTCAGAATCATACGAGCTCATAATCGTGTTTAAATCCATCTTGTCGGCCAAAGCTGTGGCTGAAGGACGTACCGCAGATTGTATAGCTTTGAAATCCTGGGGCTTGAATTTGGATCCGTCAGCTTTAAACTCTGGGAACCCGGATACTACCTTCGCCGGGTCAAGCTTTGGAAAATAAGCCTTCGCCAGCGTTAAAGCCCGGGTCATCCCAATTCGGCAGGACGAACGCTTCAGTATTTCAATCCATCCAGGCGCTGTGGAAAAGGCCTGCATAAGGTTCTCCTCGCCCGGGTATACCTCAGAAGGCCACTTGATAGCATCCAGCAAAAGTTTCGTACCGGCAAAAAACGTCCGGAGCACAGTCTTCAGAGTTTTAACTTGAGTAATGGCATTCTCCTCCGGAGCAGCAAGGTTAGCACCTGCAATCGCAAAACACAAAAGCATATCAGTAATATTGGTTATTACAGCGGCAAGATAGAGATACGCAAATTAATCGCAAATAGCAAACTTACTTAGCAAGATACGGTAAGTGTCCGTAAGCTGAGTCGACAGGTTATTCAGCGAGGACTGGGCAGCATTGTATTTGTTCTTGTACTTGGAGACATCCCTTTTTCAAAGTCTTTATCTCCGCTTCAAGGGTTTCCCTGTGCTTTGTTTCCGCAAGCAAGAGCTGCTCAGTTTTAAGTAGTGTTTCATCCGACTGAGTTATCTCCGCCTGCAAAGAATGAGTGCAATTGTAAGCCGGATATTGCGAGAATATTTCCATCTAGGAAAAAGATTACAGTAGATTATTATGCGAAGTACCGAGAAATAATTACAGAAAATTATACTCGGAACTTGGGGACTGGATGTATAGTAAGGAGTGACAAACAAGATTACCTGATGTGCTGCAGCCATACGCTCTAGGACATTTCCTTCCGAAGCTTTCATGGCGAGAAGAGCGCTCATTAGCTGGTTAAAATCAGCGTTATCCGAGTTAGATGACTCGGGTACCTGGAAAGTGGGAAAAGGAGCTTTTCTTGTAACAGGAGGTGGCACCCGGGTCATCCGAATGTCGGAGTCTGGTCCCCCTCCCGCGCTCGAAGCCGCTCCCTTCTCCTTCTCGCCTGCGTGCGAAGCGATTGGATACTCGGCGTCATGCCTAGCTGGCTCCGGTGGCGACACTTGCTCGTCACCAGCCGTGGTGAAGGCATCATCAGCCGGCTCGTTCTCGACCCGGACCTTAGCCTCGGTGTCCTCCTGGTCGCTACTAATAACCGTGGCTCTGAAGAAGGTGCAAAGGCGCGATTAATCTTTGGTCATGAAAAAAAAGGGGATGAAAGTTCGGTATAATATCAGGAAAAGGCGCTTACCCGGTGTTTACCGGGAAGTCCGAGGGAAAGCCGCTGCTAGACCCGGAGGATACTGAAAAATGCCAAGCAAGGTTTGAGATCATGTTGCAAAGGAATGTCCAGAAAGAGTTTCTATTTACGATATAAATACCAGGGTGTCGAGCTGGGGGCGATGAAGTGCCCGGGTTAAGGGCCTCGTTGCCTGGATGGTTCCGGGTTACTCGGCGCCTAGTCGTGGGTGGCTCCTTCATTTATGATCAAAAGGGTGAAGGTGGGTTAGCCCCGAAATGACGTTATGAGAACAAAAATTAAAAGTGCAAGGGATCGGAATAAAAACCTGGAGGGCGATTCTCTGGGATTTCCTTTTGGATCCGGCTTTGGTGGCCGGCTCCGGCTCGTCCTCCTCACTGGCGGATTCTTCCCAGCCATCCGATTCTTCTTCTTCGTCTTGGTCCTCTCGTTCTGAAAGATATTGAAGATATAGCATGAGGAGAAAGAGGAGACAGGATATAATGTACGCAAGGGGGTTAAGTACGCACCTTCATCCGAATTAACGGCGTTATCTTCTTCCTCCGCGTCTCCAGAATTGGGAGGAGTGTCGTTGTCCAAAAGCCATTATCGGCCTGAGGTGAAAATGCCAGGATAATGGTTAATATCGAATCATGAAAAGCGGATAAGGTAAGCTTGTTAAAATCCAAAATCAAGAGGCAGAAAGCTTACAGCGGGGGCGGGGTTCTCGAGTGTAAAAGGTTCTAACCCGGCGATGCTCGGATTACCTCGAGCTTCTCTGTTAAAAAACCCTTGATCGTTTTGTTCATGTCATTAGGGGCAAGGGTGCTGGTAGAGTACCGGATCGGGTCCGTGGTTTGACCCGAATATTCACACATCAGCTTCTCACGAATGGAGTTTGGCTGGATGCGGAAGTTAACCCAGGTCTTCACCAAGTTTTAGCCCGGTGAGGCCTCGGGCTGACAAGATGGAGATCCTAGCTAGCAAAGGCAAGATCGCCTCCCTGTCCGAGTCAGGGGCGAAGGCGTTGAATTTCTCGGAGATGTCAAGCTGACCCTCCGAGTAACCCGGCAACTTCTTTTCGCCGGGAGGAGAGGTATCCTGGCAGTAGAAGTATGAGAGCTGCCAGTGCTTCACATGAGAATTGAGTGTAATAGGAGGCATTAGGGAGTTCTTGCGGCGCTGGATGGAAACCCCGCCGCAAGTAAGAAGTGCGCCGTCGCCGCTTTCGCGACACGGCTTGCACTGAAAAAGTTCGACGAAGAGAGCCAGACTTGGCGGAGTGCACAAGTAAGACTCGGAGAGAACGATAAAATGAGAGATGTTTAAAATGGAATTTGGGCCTATATCGAAAATACGGAGTTTGTAGTGGTCTAGGACGTCACGGAAGAAAGGGTGACCCAGGCCTGAAGCCCCGGGTCACGTGCTCAACGAAACATATTACCTCGTCTGTTGCTGGGGAAGGTCGGGTTTCGTTGCCTGGTACTCTCCAGTGGATAGCTTCCTGTGGAGGTAGGGTTCCAAGCTCGACCAACTCCTCCAGTTTTGGCCGTGGTAACAGAGGACTTCCCCAATTGGCTGATATGGAGTTTGTGGATTTAGCCTTTGCCGGCTGTTTCCCCTGCCTCTTGGGTGCCATAGGATTGACCTGGTAAAACATTGAAGGAAAGGGCGTAAGAAACAAAAACTTGGAAGTTAGTAGATAAGCAGTTACCGGCAATTTAAGCACAACCGGGTATTGCCTTGCCGAGTCAAGTATGATGTGTCCGGGTATTGTGTGCTATTACAAAATTTATGGAGCTTTCCGTAAAAGCAAATGTTTGGAGAAGTTATGAGGGTGTTTATATGCCTACCATCTGCGAATGATCCGGAGAAGTGGGATTTTCTGAGGAGGTAGAACAAGAGCGGAAATTTTATATGGCCCGAGCCTAGATTGGGGATCTTATTTCTAAATTTATGGCCATGTTAATGACTACTGGAGTTAGGAGAGTAATGTAAGCTATGAATCCTATCTATGGGGATGTCTATGGTAAGTATCATTGAGCTAATCCGGCGCGGCCCGAGAAATCGCGGACTACTTGATTCAGATCTGAGCAGAGGAAAGGATGAGAAATTGCGAGGATGAGCGAGGGATACGAGGAACTTACCAAAGGGGATTGAAGTAGAGCTTTGCGGAGACAGATGGCGCAAGATTGATGTCCTTTTGAGGTTGTTGGTCGGCGAATCGGGCGCTTGGCGGCGGATTTGGGAGTTGGAGTGAGTCGCGCGGTGGCGGAGCGCAGGCGACGACGGATGGGCTCCGGCGAGGTGCGTGGGGCTTCCGTGGTGGCACTCCGCGAGCTCAGATTTGAGAAGAAGTGAAATGGGGAAAATGAGCCGTTAAGAGTTGGGTTTGTTCCCTGAGCCCTATTTATAACCGCCCGGATGGAAAAGCCTAGCTTAACGGTCGAGACCCGGGGGGTGCGGAGTAATAATTGGCCATTTCGAAATTTGAAAGGCGCATTCCATGCACAGACCAATATGATCCCGAGAGAGGGGAAGGGGGAATCTTCTTCTTGGTATCAGCGATAATTATCAAAGAAGGTGCAAAATCACGGAGTTCCCTATTAAGGCTCGAGTTTGGAAGATTAAGAGAGAACCTTTAAGGGAGAGCCGGGTCTTTGCCTGGTCCCCTTGGTGCTAATTCCAGCCATCCGTCACCATATTGTATCTTGATCTTCATGTGTTTTTGTACCCAATATTTCTGCAGGGAATAGCCAGCACTTCGAAGAGTAAATCTTGGAAGCCCAGGCTATTGGGGACTACTGATGGGGGGATAGTGACCCGGTAGGCCCACTTCAAGGTATAATCCGGCCCGAGGTGAGCTGAGCAATACCCGGATAGGGGTAAAGAGGTTACTAGAAGGCCCAAAGGCTTGTGAGATTCGTAACCCGGCTTGTGGGTTGCGATAAGGAAAGTTAGGCTTTGTATGTGGAGTCCGAGTAGGACTCAAGATGTGCCTTGAAGGGCAAGTTAGGGGTGTACGGGTGCTTTATAAACCGGCCCCTAGGTTTAGTTTGCCAGAGATTCGAGTCATAGTTGTAACACCCGTTATCGAGTATCCAGTATAATCATATCGAGATCCGGCGAGTTACTTTCCGGTTCTTAGATTGCTTTCGCCATGTCCTCCTTCGAGCTAAACCCTCTCCCAAATACCTGTGTCGACTTGCCCCAAGATCAGTTACCCCAGGTAACATCTGTCGTGATTATCCCACGACATGACACGTGATAGATTTTCCCATCTTGGGTTGCCCGTTTGTCCTGGTTCTGAGGATAGGATCACTGGTTCCAAGGAGTGGAAGTCCAAGAATGGTGGTTCTTGGGTAGACCCTGATCTTCTTGATGATTCTACCACTTCTCATGAGCCTTGGACTCGTGGTGCCACTGATAATGAAGCTGAAGATGTCAACACTGAGTATGAGCATGGTCTGGGGAGTCCTGCAAGCGCCTCTAGCCCTAGCAAGTGATCTTCGTGGGATGTTAGCATTGCCTCTTCCCTTTTTGGTACCTTTATGCCAAAGGGGGAGAGAGTTCTATTTAGGCTCGTTTTATCCTTTGCTTGGTTGGTTGTGTCAAACTTTGGTGTCGTTGTGTCGTACTCGTGTTATTTGTGTTTAACCTTTTATATTGTTGTGATCTCTTGTTGGATTTTATCGTTTTTATCTATCTTGTGTGGCAAGTGTTATTATTGTTATATCTTTTAATCTTGCTAGGATTCTAAAAGATAGCGGGAGCTCACATTCTAAAAGGAAATAAAAGTTTGCATCAACAGAAAATATTCTTGAATTATCACATTTCCTCTCTAGAATTACTCCACCTAAATTTTACGAGCTCTCTTGGTGCTGTTGTCATCAATCTCCAAAAAGGGGGAGATTGAAAGTGCATTTATGCATTTGATCTCTTGTATGTTTTGGAGTTGATAATAACACAATTAAGATTCTAACCCTGCGTCTAAGTCATTTCAGGAAACATCGTTTCGACGCAAAAAGGAAGAGTGCAGAATGCTAAAGCCTCAGAAATCGACTGTGTCCAGTGGTAGTACCGAGCGAGTCAGCGATAGTACCGCTCCTTCCAGCGAGAGGTAGTACCGTTGGTAGTACCACCAGAATGATTTTGGCTACTTCAATCAACGGTACTTCAGCGGTACTTGATGAGGACATCCCTAGTACATTGCCACTGAAACAAGATGAAGTGAGACTTGGACCTATGACAAGGTCAAGGACGAAGCTATTACAACAATAGGTGAATTCACTCCTTATTGATTATGATGTTTGTGATAATGAGAATTTTATACTGCCTAAGTCTATGCATTTATGTATGATCAGGGTTATTGATAACACAAGCATGATGGTGGAAAACAACAAAGAGGAGCTGGAAAACAACATGGAGATGCTGGAAAACAAGACTACAAGTGGTGAAAACAAGACTACTATGGTGAAAACAATCATACAGGATGGTGAAAACAATCATACAAGTGTGGAAAACAACTTCTAGCTTGTTATTCCACACTAGGAAAGAGTGAAAACAAGAGGAGGGCGCCCCATTGGATACCAATGCTCCATATAGAAATCCTACTCCAAGTAGGTATGGTTTGTATACCATATTTGGCCAAACTCCTTAATGTGGGTCGGTTTGTATCCTCTCTTTGAGTCCTAGTAGGAGTCCTAGTCCAAGGGGGATTGGTGCTTGCGCAAGGGCTTCGTGTCCGCACCCATCCACCTTTAAATAGAGGCCACCTGCGTGTGGTTGAGTAGATCTAGTTTAAACCAAATAAAACCCTAGCCTCTAGATTGTATTATTGCTAAGCATTCATCTTGAAGTTTACCATTGCAAAGTTGTGTGATATCTTGTTATTCCATTGGGAACATGGGGATACATGACCACCTGTGATCATTGATTACTTGTACAAGAGTGTGTAGTTGAGAATATCCAAAGGGCTTGATTGTTGTTGCATTCGCAACATGGGTCAGCCAAGTGAGAGGTCTCAGTGTAGCACTAGTTATCACAAAATCCAGAAAATTACCACAAAAAGAAAGAGAGCTCACTGAGAAGATCGGGCCATCCCATATCATCTTGGTATCAGATTCTCAGGTTGCCTCGGTGAGCAAATTTATCCCTAGTTTAGTTGTTTTTATTTCCTATCCAGAAAAAGCCAAAAATATCAGGTTTAGATTTTGGCAGAGCCTAGATCAACACCAAATTGCTACTCTAATTGTTGTTTCTTGTTGATTTGCGTATCTGTTTTCCTGTTTTTAGTTTTTCATCTATTAGGGTTAGGGTTCATCTAGTTGTTGTTTTCTATTTCTATACCGAAAAATCTCACCGAAAATATTAGTGCTGCGAGTTGCTTGTTGATCCTCATGTTTAGGTTTGATTCTACCACGGTCCTTGAGCCTAAAAACTCTCCCGTGGATCGCCTAGCTTGCTCCTAAAAAATTGCACTCGGGTTCATTGTCAAAATTAGATTCCAATCCGTTCTGTCGTGGCACGCATTTTGGTCGATTCGCTGCCGCCGCCGTATTCCTGCCGCGCTCGGTTCCGCCCTTACTGCACATGCGTTTTGTAACGCAAAAGCCT
The DNA here is from genome assembly GCA_028641055.1 of Alopecurus myosuroides. Taxonomy (NCBI): domain Eukaryota; kingdom Viridiplantae; phylum Streptophyta; class Magnoliopsida; order Poales; family Poaceae; genus Alopecurus; species Alopecurus myosuroides. The sequence continues at coordinate 9,591 of JAPCYS010001635.1, read as the reverse complement.
TACCGCGCGCACCCCCGCTCCTAGCCGCACTCGGACTCCGAGTCTGTCGCGGCACGCGTTTCGCGCATTTTGCTGCCGCCGCTGCCGTACGCGCGCTGCACCTAGCCCCGCTCGGATCCGCTATGGGGGGCATAAAATCCTTACCGCGCCCGTTGCAAACCGCACCGCAGCACACACCCACGCTCTGCCGCGACAACGATTCCGTTGTTTTATCTGCTGTGACCAAAAGTTCTGTCGTGAGCTCGTTTTTCGTCTGTTTTATTTAGTTTTTCTTTTGTTATTCCCTATTTTATCTCTAGGATTATGTTCTGATCTTTGATAAGACCTAGCTACAGCCATTCTACAGCAAAATTTAGGTACCCAAAACCCAAAGACTAGCTGTTTTATTGCTCTACAGGCTGCTCAATTTGATCAACTTTCTGTCCACTTTTCTGTTTTCCATTACTTCTTTCCCCTAGTTGATTCAAAGGCCATTGAAAAAATCAAAAAAATAGAGAAAAGAGAAAAAAAATATAAGAAAAGTAGAAAGAGAGAAAAAGAAAAAAGAGGCCGAGAATTAATGCTAAGGTTGATAGAAGTGATGATTCTTTGAGAGATGAGTTGAGGAACATGGACCTCAAAATTCAAGCTGCGGCCACAAAAGAATATCTTGATGCTATCCAAGAAACTTTGACAAGGCAAATTGAAAATTTAGCTACATTGATTTCCCAACAACAACAAAGACCTCAAGCTAATGCTCCTAATGATGATGGGAGAGGCAATGTTATTGTAGGCCGTGGAGGTTATGCAAGGAGAGTGTCTATGGAAAACAATTGAGACGATGATGGCTTGGGAAAACCAAAATTCTATATTCCTAGTCTTGCTTGTGATTCTGAAGATGTGGAAGAATACTTGATGTGGGAGCTAAAAAATTGAGAAGCTATGGAGATTACATGAGTATCCCGAGGAGAGGAAGGTTAAGCTTGCATCTTCTAGTTTTGATGGCTATGCTATCTTGTGGTGGGATGGCATTACAAGTTTGAGGGAAGAAAATGAAGAACCAAAATTTACTACATGGGGAGAGATGAAGCAATTGATAACAGCAAGATTTGTTCCAAGAAACTATATTATAACTCTCTATGACAAGCTACAACAATTGAAGCAAGGTACTAAATCTGTGGATGCTTATTACAAGGAGATGGACTTGATCCTCCAAAGGGCTCGGGTTAGAGAAGAGCCAGAGCAAACAATGCAAAGATTTTTGTCAGTATTGAAATTCAAAATAAAGAGCATTGTGAGGCATGTGCAATATAACAATATGAGTGAATTGTTGCATCAATCAAGAGAACATGAGAAGAGGTTGAATGAGGAAGTGCAATTGAGTGCTAGGAATTTCCCATCTTAAAAATATGTTTTCTCATCACCTACACCTCAAGTTGGTGCAACCCATGGGAATACAAGTGCTAAACCCGAGACAAGCACCCCTAGTGCATAGAAAACAACATCAACAGCTTCGTGTTCTAGTGGTTCTACACCTACACCACGAAATAGAGATATGACATGCCATACATGTGGAGGAAAAGGGCACTTAAAGAGAGATTGCCCCAACAAGAAAATAATGATTATCAATGTTGATGATGAGTATGAGACTCGAGATGATGCTGATCCTAATGAGGAGGATAAATATGATGATGGTGGTCCTGATGATGCTTATGCTACAAATTATCCAACTATTGTGTGCACACAAGCTTTGAGTGTGGTTCTTAGTGATGAGAGCCAAAGATGCAATCTATTTCAAACCAAAGCAATTTTGGGTCCTCAAATGGCTTGCAAAGTGATCATTGATGGAGGGAGTTGCAAAAATTTAGCAAGCAAGGATTTATGTGCAAAGCTGAGATTGAGATATATTCCACACCCACATCCATATTATATTCAATGGTTGAGTGACAAAGAAGAAATCAGGGTATGCCAAATGGTGAGAGTGGAATTTCAGATTGGACCATACAAAGATACAATTGAGTGTGATGTGGTTCCCATGCAAGTTTTTCATCTATTACTTGGAAGACCATGGCAATTCGACAGGAAGGTGAGACACAATGGGAGAGAAAACACATACCAATTGGGTTAGAATAATAAGGATGTTATCTTGAGGCCTATGACACCACAACAGATTGTGAATGAGTGTAGACAGAATACTGAGGTGAATCTAGAGAAACAGAGTGAGAGAGATGAGAAGAGTGAAAACACAAATTCTGTGGGTGAAAACAAACCTAGGCCGAGTGGCAAAAGTAAGGGAGTGAGCCTTTTGACAATGTTAGCCACCAAAGAAGATTTGAGAGAGTTTAGAGAGGATCCTAGCTTAGTACCTATAGTGCTCATGCATAAGGGGGAAATTTTAGTTTCTAATGACATGAATCCTCTTTCTATTGGTGTTTCTAATGTTTTGCAGGAGTTTGATGATGTTTTTCCAGAAGAAGTACCCTCGGGGCTGCCACCATTGAGAGGGATTGAGCACCAAATTGATTTAATTCCTGGATCATCATTACCAAACCGAGCTCCCTATAGGACATATCCCCAAGAGACTAAGGAAAATTCAGAAACAAGTACAAGATCTTCTTGATAAAGGTTATATTTGAATAAGCCTATCTCCTTGTGATGTTCTTGTTATTTTAGTTCCTAAGAAAGATGGTACTTGGCGCATGTGTGTAGATTCTAGAGCAATTAACAACATAACTATTTGTTATCGCCATCCTATACCACGTTTGGAAGACATGTTAGATGAATTAATGGTGTTACTGTTTTCTCTAAAATTGATTTGCGTAGTGGTTATAATCAAATTAGGACGAAGGAGGGGGATGAATGGAAAACATCCTTTAAAACAAAATTTGGTTTATATGAGTGGTTAGTAATGCCTTTTGGATTAACTAATGCACCTAGTACTTTCATGAGATTAATGAACCATGTTTTGAGAGATTTTATTGGCAAATTTGTGTTGTTTACTTTGATGATATTCTCATATATAGCCACAATGAACAGAACACATTGATCATATTAGACAAGTCTTGCATGTGCTAAGAGAAAATAAATTGTATGGAAATTTAGAGAAGTGCACTTTTTGCAAAGATAAGGTCATATTTCTTGGATATGTTGTTTCTAAACATGGGATTGAAGTGGATGAATCAAAATTGAAGCAATTAAAAATTGGCCGATTCCCATGAATGTGAGTCAAGTCGGAAGTTTTAATGGACTAGCTGGATTTTATAGAAGATTTGTGAAAGATTTTAGTACTATTGAGGCCCCTTTGAATGATTTGACAAAGAAAGGTGTAAATTTCGAGTGGGGGTTGCTCAAGATATTGCTTTTGATACTTTGAAGAATAATTTGATTTCGGCCCCATTATTAATGCTACCAAATTTTAATAGACAATTTGAAATTGAATGTGATGCTAGTGGCATAGGTATTGGAGGTGTGCTAATGCAAGATAAGAAACCAATTGCTTATTTTTCTGAGAAGTTACATGGAGCTCAATTGAATTATTCCGTCTATGATAAAGAATTGTATGCACTTGTTAGAGTTCTTGAAGTTTGGAAACATTATTTGTGGCCAAAAGAATTTATTATACATTATGATCATGAGGCATTAAAAAATTTAAAGAGCCAATCCAATCTTAATAAGAGACATGCTAAATGGGTAGAATTCATTGAATCTTTCCCATACATTATTAAACATAAGAAAGGATTAGATAATGTGGTTGCTGATTCTTTGTCTAGAAAAAAAAATGTTACTCACCACATTAGATGTTCAAGTTTTGGGTTTGGAGAATTTAAAGCCACTATATGCTGAAGATAAAGAATTTTCTACACCATATGCTAAATGTTCTAATGTAAAGGATTGGGATAAGTATCATATACATGATGAATTTTTGTTTAGAGCTAATAAATTGTGTATTACCGAGTGTTCTTTGCGTTTGATGTTATTGCACGAATCTCATAGTGGTTGATTAATGGGACACTTTGGACGTGAGAAAACATTACTTATGTTGGCTGACAATTTTTATTGGGCACATATGAGACGAGATGTTTATAGGTTTGTATAAAGGTGCATCACTTGCAATAAGGCCAAGTCAAAATTAGTATGGATTTGTATACTCTTTACCTGCACCAACTACACCATGGGAAGATATTAGTATGGATTTTGTGCTAGGTTTACCAAGGACTAAAAGGGGGCATGATTCTATATTTGTGGTAGTGGATAGATTGTCTAAAATGTCACACTTTATTGCTTACCACAAGAGAGACGATGCGTCTCCTATTGCTAATCTATTTTTCAGGGACATAGTGAGACTACATGGAGTACCAAGGACTATTGTTTCTGAATGTGATGTGAAGTTTATGAGCTACTTTTGGAAGACACTATGGGGGAAAATAGGAACAAAGCTGCTGTTTTCAACAACGTGTCACCCCCAAACTGATGGACAAACGGAGGTGAACATTATCAAGATTATTGAGAACCATGATCAAGAAAAATATGAGGGAGTGGGGGGAGTGTTTGCCACATGTGGAATTCGCATATAACAGGGTTGTGCACTCTACTACTCAGCTTTGCCCGTTTGAAGTGGTCTATGGATTCAAACCCATTACACTACTTGATTTTCTACCACTTCCTATACAAGAGAGAACAAATATGGAGGCATCAAAGAGATCTGATTTTGTGAAGAAGATACATGAGAAGACTAAAGATGCTATAGAGAAGAAAGGGAAGTATGTGGCTGAAAAAGTAAACAAGAAGAGAAAGGAGGTTCTATTCCAACCAGGAGACTTAGTATGGGTACACTTTTGAAAGGACAAATTTCCAAATCTAAGAAAGTCCAAATTGTTACCTCGAGGTGCTGGTCCCTACAAAGTACTTGCAAAGATCAATGACAATGCTTACAAGATAGACCTTCCAGTTGATGAGTTTGGTGTGAGTAATTCATTCAATGTTGTTGATTTGACACCATAATATGGAGATGATCTTGATGCGTCGAGGTCAACGCCTTTTCAAGAGGGGGAGGATGATGAGGACATCCCTAGTACATTGCCACTTAAACAAGATGAAGTGATACTTGGATCTATGACAAGGTCAAGGACCAAGCTATTACAACAAGAGGCGAATTCAGTCCTTATTGATTATGATGTTTGTGATAATGAGAATTTTATACTGCCTAAGTCTATGCATTTATGTATGATCAGGGTTATTGATAAGACAAGCATGATGGTGGAAAACAACCAAGAGGAGCTGGAAAACAACATGGAGATGCTATAAAACAAGACTACAAGTGGTGAAAACAAGAGTACTATGGTGAAAACAATCATACAAGTGTGCAAAACAACTTCTAGCTTGTTATTCCACACTAGGAAAGAGTGAAAGCAAGAGGAGGGCGCCCCATTGGATACCAATGCGCCATATAGAAATCCTACTCCAAGTAGGTATGGTTTGTATACCATATTAGGCCGAACTCCTTAATGTGGGTCGGTTTGTATCCTCTCTTTGAGTCCTAGTAGGAGTCCTAGTCCAAGGGGGATTGGTGCTTGTGCAAGGGCCTTGTGGCCGCACCCCTCCACCTTTAAATAGAGGCCACCTGCGTGTGGTTGAGTAGATCCAGTTCTAACCAAAGAAAACCCTAGCCTATAGATTGTGTTGCTGCTAAGCATTCATCTTGAAGTTTACCATTGCAAAGTTGCGTGATATCTTGTTATTCCATTGGGAATAGGGGGATACAGGACCACTTGTGATTATTGATTACTTGTGTAAGAGTGTGTAGTTGAGAATATCCAAAGGGCTTGATTGTTATTGCATTGGCAACAGGGGTCATCCAAGTGAGAGGTCTCATTGTAGCACTAGTTATCACAAAATCCATAAAATTACCACAAAAAAACAGAGAGAGCTCATTGAGAAGATCGGGCCACCCCATATCAGTACTGGCCCCGTAGTACCGCTGGTACTTAGAAGATTTCAGAGCAACACTTCCCACGGCGGTAGTACCGCTCCTTCCAGGAAGCGGAAGTACCGCTGGCAGTACCGGTCAAAGTACCGCCAGGGAAGTTTTGCTCACGGTAACCATTACGGTACTAGACCGGTAGTGCCCTAGTACTACCGCCAGTCACATCAATTTATATCGAGTTTGTGACCAGCGGTAGTACCGGTGGGCGTAGTGGTAGTACCGCCGCTGGAAGTACTGCGGTACTTCCGCGGTTGTACCGCTCGCGCTTGGTAGCTGGGTCCTCCCAGTACCGTGATAGTTACCAGCTAGCGGTAGTACCGCTGCCCCCAGCGGTAGTACCGCCAGGCGTAAAAAGGGTCAACAGCTAGTTGTGAGGAGGGATGTATAATTACCCCATCCCCTTCTTACCCAAGGGGAGCTCGAAAAGCATTGAAGTCCAGCATTTATTGAGCCTCCAAAAGCTAGATCTTTCCCATTTCCTCCACTCAAACTTGTTGATACTTGGAGGATTGAAGGAGAAGGCCCCGATCTACATCTTTACCGAGCCTTTCTTCATTTCCCCCTCATTCTCTTGAGGGATTTGAGTCTAGGTTTTCTTGTGGAAAACCTAGACTCCATTACTACACTTGTTGGTGATTGGTGATTGTTGGGAGCCCCCAATTTGGTTGGGGGTGTGTACCCCAAGCTTGTTTGTAAAGTATTTGATTCCCGCCTCAAAGGGTATCAATAGTGGAAGGTGGACTAGGCCTTTGTGGCGGGGTTCGTGGGAGAATAGGGTGAGGCCTTTGTGGCGTTGAGTAGGCCTTTGTGCCGAAGCTCACACCCTCCAACGAGACGTACTCCCTTAACAAGGAGGAACTCGGGAATACATCGTGTCTCCGCGTGCTTCCGACTTCGGTTACCTCGTTCCCTATCCTTTACCTTACTCGTATTGTGTTTGTTGTCATTTTTGTCATTTAGGTAAATTCACCGTAGTTGCATTATCTAGAGAATTTACCTTTGTGTGAAGCCTAATCTTGAAGAAAAATTAAAATTGGTCGTAGCACCTATTCACCCCCCCTCTAGGTGCCCTTACTATTCGTTCACAGGCTTCATCGACATCGTCACCAACATATCTTTCTCTACCACAGTGTCTGGTACATGATCACGAGAATTAGATCTTGGAATTAATATTCACTTGTATCTTCGTAGCAAGGTCTTGGTGGTTGCATAGCATGCATGGTGAAAATTTTAAATTCCCATTGCGCAACCCAGCAGTGGTACCCGAGCAGTCTATGCGTAGGTACAAGATTTGATCTAGAGCACCAGTGAGTACGGGCATTGCATAAGTTTGTGCAAGTACATTGGAAAGTTCTCCAACATTCACATTATTTATGATTTCTTCCCAACAAGGTTTGTTGTTTTGTTTCCGATGGTATACCGAGATTTTTACAAACTTATGGCAATCCTAAGACGTTCGAGTTGCCCCTGCATATCTCGTCTAGTCCGAAGAAGTGCTTAAGTAGTTTTGGGTCTCTTTATAGTTGGTCTCGTAAACAACATTGTGGAAGGGGCATGTGGATTGGACCCACATGGGGGTCATGGTTATGAATAAGTTTAGATTGAGGTTCTAGATGTTGTTGTAATGTATGTGTTTCAATCACCCCGCAATGTCAATCTAGCAACGTAATAATCATGCCTTATGGAAGTGTAGGTTACTTAATAGTTCATTTAGTAGATCCTGCAGGCACGCTAAAATATGCAAAACAAACGTTGGGAGTGTCTAACTCTGTTTTGCAGGAAACATGATGTGGTATATTCTCGAAGTTAAGAATTTTGAGATTCTTTACCTCACACTATTTTTAGCTAGCAAACCATCTTAAACCCGATCATGACGATGATGGGAAGGAGAAGGATTGCACTTGTCGTGAACCTCGACATGGCACGACCAACACAAGATCCGTTGGAGATGAAGGAAGACTATACTACATCACTAACTTTATTTGTGTATGTTTTATTTGTTTTTTATGTCCTTTAATTGTGCAGTATACATGATTATTAAGGTGATTCCCCATTTAAATATCAAGGTAGATCGTGCTCTCCCAACTGTAGCACCGTCAAGCTGATTGTGATTCACGTCCATCACCATGATACAAGGATCAATGTGTTCCTATGATCAGAAGGTGGGAACCAAGCTGATCCATGCTCATCACCTAGATATAAGGGTCAGTATGACATCACTTGTTGCATCATGATCAGTTGGTTGTCTTGAAGTTTAGGGATGAAAGTCATGAGCTCGAAGCACAAACAACAAAAGGTGAAACGGAAATCACGATGGTAGTTATCGGTAAGTTGGCCTACCTGTTGTAATCTTATAGCCATCAAGGTGGATGCATCCTTTGGTTATAAGTTGAGCGCCAATTCCATAATACATTAAATTCTGATCACGAGGAATATCAGATTTAGTGGGAGCACATAGTTAATTATTTTATCGAGTGCTTGGAAAATAATTATGGACATGTCTAAGTGAACTATTAAATTGTTGTAGATCCATGACTCATAGCGCACCCGCTATTAACATTGGTCCACTACTTGAGAAGAAAACACTTGCTGCCAATGGAAGTAACTATGCAGATTGGGTCCGTGCCCTGAGAATTGTTCTCGGGGGTATCAAGAAAGAGTATTTCCTCGATGCTCACACCTTGATGAGTGATGATGCAATAGTTTTTCAATGTCTCCTGTTGACATGAGGCCGGTGATACGGCGGACTATGTTGCTTGGAGGCACGACGGGCTGGACAGTCGAAGGATGCCCTCCCGAGTGGCGTGGAAGTTGAAGCCGCCGAACTCCATGTTCATGCCCCCGTAGAGGGCGTTGAAGGCCGGTCGGAAGACTGGAAGGTGTGGCGTGAACTTGAACGACCCGAAGGTCATTGATCCAGGGAGACTCGACGGGCTGCTACTCGTCAAGTTGGAGACCATAGAGATCGTGATTCCGTCGCGTGCCGTTCCCACAGACGGTGCCAACTATCGAGATCTTAACTTGGCAGATCCCTTATATGAGGTACTAGGGTTTATGGAAGAGGGAGACAGTTGCACGTCGGTGAACTCGAAAGGCTAATAGGACTCGGGGACACGGTTTTCCGAGGTTCAGGCTCCTCATGGAGGTAAAACCGTACTTGTCTGCTTTGTATTGATTGAGAGGTTACAAGGTGCAGTAATGGCTGCGGCGGAGAAATTGGATCTCGCGCATGACCAAAAATGCTCTATGTGGCTAGGTTACAGATTGACCGTGTCTTCTTATTTTGAGTCCCGTCCCAACCCTTATATGATAGGCTTGGTCTCATGGTTTCCTGAAACCCGGATACAGGTAGAGTTCGATACGATCTAGGTCGCACATGTAGACTTGCCTTGCACGGCAAGGTGGTGCATCGGTTCTCCAGGCCCGCTGGGCTTGCGTCTTGGATCATGAAAGAGGCTTCCAAGTGGCCCCGTAGCCTAATAGGAGGAGCACAATAGGTGTACGCACGTGACCTCGGCGTCTAGTCCTGGACGGCGAAGCGCTGCCGAATTTGCCCCGACGTATGTGTGCATAATCTGAGAGAGGTAACACGTGAGACCCTCACTCTGCTAGATCAAGATGCTGGATAC